>CM032179.1:6483080-6544487 GCA_018908115.1 Anopheles rivulorum
TTTTTTTTTTTTGTTTTTGTTTTTGGTTGAGTTGCAAAGGCATACACATTGCGTGAGTTGTTGCAATTCCGTAACCGGTTGCTTCGTTCTGACACAAATATTACGAGTGGGCTCGCCCAATGGGTTATAGCGCGCTTTTCGCCAGAGTTTGGTCGTTCGTTTTGGGGCGCTACACGGTTGCACTCATGTCGAAAGTTTTCCCTTTTGCAGTGCAAATGCACTTTCCGCTGTAGGAATAACAGCAACTTTTAACAACAACAGCCACCATCACCCGGTAGCCCGATACACCGTTCAGGGTGGAAATAAATTAGGTGATGTGCTAGATCCGGCGTGTTTGATGAGTATCGCTCCACAGCCCCAGGCCACTGGGTGGACTATTGAAGGTTAGAACTGTTAACAAGCCTCCTTCCACGGTGCGCTCGCATGCCAAGCAGCGTACTTTACCAACTGCTGTTGATCATTACAATTGTTCTGATTTAAAGCCATTTAAAGGCAAACGTCACGAATGTTTTGGTCTTGCCCCGAAGCTATGCTTGCCAGTTGCGGATTAACGTACCTCACCCACTTTAATTTTTTAAAACAGCTTGTTTTGTCATGCGGATCGCATATTTACGCTTCCCTACCAACTTTATATTAATTAAATTGACATCGATATTGTACTCCCTCGCAAGCTTATTGCAAAACCGAACTCGAAACGCCTAACAGTATGCAATTCGTGTATCTAACTAGCTGTTTAACCCACCGAAGGGTTTAACACATTCTTTCGAAGGATGCAATATTAAATTCCAAGCAAATTAATTCATTTTTATTTACTATTATCCTACAATATCATTGTGCTGCCTGCACAATGGTATATACATTGTGTGCAACACCCCAATTAGGGAACAATCGAATGAGAATTATATAATATTTATGGCTAACAGTGGTCTACTACTATTTCGCCCAATAAAAGGCCCTATTAGAGCTCTTGTTTAATTGACTCCGTTTTTAATAGTTTCTAGGAAGCAATGTAGTGATAGCTGTACACATTGTTTGTTGACCACAACATGCCGACATGAGTATTGCTTTTTGCAATCCCACACGTACACACGCTATCTTTAAACCATCATGCCGAAACCTCCTGTATTAAGATGGGCACATACAAATAAAACAAAACAAACCTTAAACTCCAGCGGACATCGTAACAAGCGAGCGCTTTAAAAATCAGCTCACATACATACCTGTCAGAAGGAGAAAAGCCCCTACCGGTGAGATTTAGAAAGCTGCAATCACGCCCAACCTTGCTGGCCACGGCTTCGCCATGATGCATGGGCCAGGCTTAAGTGTGTCAATGAATAAAATATCACCTTCCATTAGGTCTGCACCGGACCGGACGGGATGTGGACAACACACAGACACACACATACATACTGGGTCAACCAGTGCTCGCAGGACACACACACACACACACTCAGACATCTTCAATTCCCAGATGTGCGGACATCACATACGCTCTCCCAAGGATGGCCCCTGGTCGGATGAGCACTTCGGCACGGCTACGACTGAAGCTGTCAAATGGTAGAATTCAATTAACTACCGCGTGTGTTCAATAAAAGTGTATTTCTGTGTGTAAGTGTGTGTGTAAAGTAGCAAGCTGCTTGCCACTAATCGGGAAGGTGTTGCCGACCCGCATGTGTAGCTTCTTAGAAAGTATTGGGGATTTCCTTTAGACGCTTTGAGGACGTTCTTCTGGATCGCCGTATCTTCGTTGGTTTTAAGGTGACAATTCGATTTTGACCTGCCTACATAAATCATCCACAGGAATTGGGGAGCGAGTGCCAAGAGTGGATGGTACCCTACCTCCGTAACGGCCATGCTCACCATCGTGAAACGAAGAAATCCTTGGTACTGCTACCGCTCGTCCGAAAGTCGGTCATGATTTATGTTTTTCCGGAACATTTTAACTCCTTCTCACCTGCACAACCGCCACCCACACATTCGGCACCCTCATTTCCCCTTGTCGGGAGCAGATAACGATAACGAGGGAAACGAAAGGGGTTAAGCGAAGGTGATCACGGTTACACCGGTTTCAGTGTACGTACCATCACCCGGCAAGCCTGTATAGGTACGACTGCGATATAGGTTGTGTTTTTGGCGGTGAACGTGCCTACGAGGGAAGACCAAAAATCGACCCAAAACCACCACCACGCCAGCGAGAACGAGTAATAATTTGATTTATTTTCTGTATGAATTCAAAATAGCAGACCTCGGCCCCGGCTGCAACCCTACGGTAACACTCGTCGCGGAAGTCGCGCGACTTCTTGGCGCAACGCTCTCGATGTCTTGGATCGAGGTTTAAGGGTGGCGCAAGCCGAACGGCCAAATAATTGCAAACCCGAACGGTGGCAGATTCTGTGGTGTGCAAGCTTTGGTTTTCCGGTGGCAGCATTATCCTTCAGCTTTCTATTCGTGTCTTGTTCAGGGTTGTTTCGCGTGTGTTTTCCTTTTCCTTTTTCTTCCTCATGTCGTTTCCTCATGGCGTCCCTCGACACGCGAAGGATTTACGTGTTTTCCATGCCAAATCAGCCATTTTGTGCTGCCGGGGTGGTTCCGGATCTAAGGCTTTACCGTACCGGTCACACCAAGACGACGGACAACCTGCCCGGGATGGTACGTACGTACCGATGAGCAACCACCGCTCCACGATAGCCAACGTTTTGCAGCGTTAGGTAGCGGGCTACACAAAATAATAAAACCGATTTGCAAGCTTTAGCGCGTCCCGGCCGCCNCCCTCGACACGCGAAGGATTTACGTGTTTTCCATGCCAAATCAGCCATTTTGTGCTGCCGGGGTGGTTCCGGATCTAAGGCTTTACCGTACCGGTCACACCAAGACGACGGACAACCTGCCCGGGATGGTACGTACGTACCGATGAGCAACCACCGCTCCACGATAGCCAACGTTTTGCAGCGTTAGGTAGCGGGCTACACAAAATAATAAAACCGATTTGCAAGCTTTAGCGCGTCCCGGCCGCCGGCAGGCAATGCTAACGAAGCCGCCGAAGTACCCGGGCGGATGGGACGAAAATGGTGAGTAATTTATGTGATTTTTATAAATATTTATGTAGCCTTTGCTTACCGTCGGCAAGATGGTTAATTATGGGTTTTGACGTCTGCGGCTCGGAGATGGTGGTCGCGGGGGTGATTTTTTTCCTCTCTCTCTCTCTCTCTCTCTCTCTCTCTCTTGTTGGTGCCGGCCACCGGTATTCAAATTACTGTCCGGGCGTGTTGCTGTACGACACCCTCCAAGAAAATGTCGGCTAGCGCTTGGCAAGCTGTTGGTGATCTGGCGAGATCCCGATGAAGATACTGGGACATTCAACCAGCCAAGCAAGACAGATGTACTCCACTGCCGAGCGGAATTTAAAGCGGGGATTTCTGGAATTGCGGTATATTATTATTATTTTACCTTTTTTTTGTGTGTGTGATCTCGTTACCGCTCCCAAAAACCAATTCCGGGGGTGGAGAAGCTGTATCCAAACATGCGGATGCCGTATGCAGAGACAGTCTGTAGCTGCCAGCGCTTCCAGGAAGCCCACCAACATCCCGGTGCGCCAACGTAAGGCAGCGGTCTCATTATCATATTAAATGCACGATTGAGTGTACCACCTGTAGTCACTGGACACACACACACACACACACTCTCGAAGCAGATGGTCGTGAAGGTACTCGGATATAATGTATTCAAATTTTTACCTAGTACTTGCAGTAATGTTGGGTTGTCGTGCGGCGTACGCCGAAGTAAGCGGGGATGTAAATTGTGCAAGCGAATGTTACAGGCTGGAACCAGATTGCGGAACATCGTTCCGGTCTTCACGGATGTGACGCAACAGGAGCACACAGGAATGCATTCACCGTGAGGACTTCAGTCTCCAAAACCTCTGCAGATATGTCTTTAGAGGGGTTTTTTTTTTCCTCATTCTTCTTCGAGTGGAATCTAATCATGCTAACTACGAGCGGCATTCTAAAAATTCTACTCCCTTTTCATTTCCCATTCCGGTGGACATTCAACGTTGGAAGATGTTCCAAGTCTTCTTGGCCCTCCGACAAGATGGCATAAATGTCTGCATACCTACATGTCGAGCCCAGAAACAAGCAAGCCAATCAACCTTTACACCACGGTAAAGAGCTTTGCTACGTAGTCGCACTTGCACAATTAACTCAACAATTGGTTGCTTGTGCTCCGAAGAATACTGAAAACAAATCCAAAAAAACAACTTGCAAACAAGCGACCATATTGATGATGCTGAAGCGGAACCGCTCCTATACACCCATTGTTTTATCGCGTTTGTTTGTTTGTTTTTTTATCTCTCTCGCTCTCTCTCTTATTTTCATCATCATTTTAATGATGCTGTTTGGATGCCGTTAAAGTCCTAAAGCTGTTGCTCCGCTTCATACCCTTGTCCATGTGGCGAGCTGCAGTTTTTTTCTTCTTGGGACAAATGAAGGACAGTGCCGAACAAAGCAAGCGAAAGAGAAAAAAAACAGGCTCGACCGGGAGCATCACACAAGTGCCCACCGATCGGTATCGTCCCGTTACGGTTCATTCAATTTAAACTCCTCAATCCTCCTTAACTTGTCGCGAAGGACTATTGGGATATTTTCTTCTGTGAATTTTTTTTATTTTTTCCCATTATTTGCCGTTCTTTAAATCTTCCACCAGAAGCGGTTGGATGTGTTTAGCAACAACAACAACAAAACACATACACTTAGAAACCGAAAGGTACAAACGCTGAAGTTTGATTGCCTTCAGTGAGAAAATTGGAGCAAGAAAACGCATTTGCTGGCGCAACAAATACACACACACACACAATGAAACGAACATTTCTCTTCGAGGCGTTCGAGCGAATCGAAAGAAAATCCCACCCAAACGAATGGGACAACGTGGTGCGGTGCAAAACACGGTACACTTGGACACAATCTGGCTGGAGGAATCTCGTTGGAACAGGGGAAAAAAAATCCGCCCCGATAGCGGATGGGAGAAAGAAGAAGATGCAAAAAAAAAACTCCAACCTTGCACCAAAATCTGCTCAGGGGAAGTACTTAAATTACACTTAAAATACGATGTCCGCCGGTTTTTCGACCGGGACAAGCGGACGGGATATATAGATACATCTTGGCCTTTCGAGATGTACACCAACCCACACACACACACACAAAGGACACATTCTAATCTGATTAACTGACATTATTAAAAACGCCTCCCGCGGTGAATGCGCCGACCGTTAACGGTGTTATTTACGCGCCACGGCACGCCACCCGGTCACCCTCTTAAGGGTGCGCAGCGGGCGCATTGTCTAGGTTTTTGAAAAATTAAATCTTACCTAGGTATACCACCAGGGCTAAGCTAAACAAAAAAAAAAACAAACAAAAACCAACCCCACCGCCCTACCAGCCGGACGGCACGACCTTTGGACGTTGGGCATTATTTAGGGCAGCAAAGTGTGTGGATGTGTTTTCCTTTTGTCTTATCACGTGTTTTCTTTTCCTATGGCGCCCAACCGGCACTGGGGGTGGGGGTGTGGGCGGAAGATTGGAATCGGCTTGGCTCTTAAATTCACGGGAGCATAATTTAATGAGCACCACCAGGTACTCCACCCACCACCAAACCAGATTTGGTAACGGTTGGACAACACCGTTGTGAGGTTCGCCATTCCGGCATGGCGCTTCCTGTACCGTTTGTTAATTTAATTTTTATTTCTTTTGCTTGTTGTCTTTGTGTGTGTTTTATTTTTTTTTTTTTGCTCCTCCACCTCAGTGTTTGCGACCGGTGTCGCGTGCCTGCTACCGTGATTGGGTCGGTGATACATTCGACCAGGGACCAGAGAAATGTCCGCCAAGGGAATGATGGGCTACGGCGCTACGGCAATGCTTCAGGAAACAAACGAAGCATCTTCGTTAAGTTCTCAACAAGAAGCACGTACTTGGTGGGAACGGAATACATCTGTCCAGTTCTGTGCGCTAGATATCGAGCACAGAAAACAAAGCAAATGTAAGAATTTGTTTTGAAAGTCTGTCTTCTTTTTGGTGCTGTCACGTTAATTTTTAAAGAAGCACCACAAATGCTACTAAACCTAAAGAAAAACTTTTCAAACACTTTCGAATCGAGACTACAGTGTTGCTATTAAAGCTCCTATAACGAGTCTCTTAAAGTTCCAGAATAAATTTCACTCAAAAGGAAGATTTACTACAACAGCTAATTTACGCAAACGATGAAATGTTATTACGTATGAAATTCTCTCAATATTCTCTCAATTCTCTATTAAATGCGTTTTTTTAACAACAAAACTAAATTATTTAATATAAATTAAAGAATTTACCAATAGCTTATATTCCTATCCCACAGCGAATCTCCCCAGTTATCTCATCACAAAGTGCTCGATATCAACACACTGTTACGGGAACGTTTTCCAAACTCCCCCGAAACACACGAAGCGAAGGTGAAGTCATCAAAGATTCGTTCAAGCACAAACGACAACCGAATGGCCCTATGAATGGCCAATCAATCGAAACGCAAACATCTCAGCCGGATGACTTCCACTCGCACTGACAACACGAAACACCCGCCCGCGTGCCCGCCCGTCTGGTGGTTATCAATTTAAAGTTGCGTCCTGCTTGCGTACCACCATTATGGTCTCGCCCATCTCGCGCACACATCACCAATATGTCTGACCATTCGCCAGTACTGCGAGCAGTTTCGGGGTTTTTCGCATTTCGATTATCTGATTCGTCGTATCCATTAGCACAGCCCGGTCCCATTCGCTAGCCTTAGCTCACCGTCTTCGACTCATTCGCTGGCCGTTCGCAGGGAACCCTCCGGGGCTTCTGCAGAAGAAAATGGTACGAACGTCTCATCGTCGTTACCATTTGGTCAGCAACTTTGTTTGTACGGAGGGTTTTATTTTTATTTTTCGTTTTGGTTGCGTCCGCATCTCTTCCGCTTTCTGGTACGAGCTGGTACGAACCAACACCAGCAGTGAGCAATCGCTGGCCGAAAAATCAGCAACAGCAGCAGGTTGGAAAAGCCGCCGCACACGGCAGAGGGTGGAAAAGTTTTTGGCCAAAGTACTCAAACGTCCGAAGGGTGGGCTGGACCCGGCAGCTTCTGGGCAGCAAGGGCTTGCCTCAAAAACCTTAAATGAGTTTGTAATCTACAAAATATCCATCAATACGTCTTCATAAAGGAGAAAACAACACCAACCCTCGGCGTTTTTCGGCCGGTCGGTATACGGACGGTGTGGATATGAGCATGGACGGTGCTAGAGTTTCCCCGACACGACCAACGTCGTCGTCGCCGCTGTTGTTGTCATCCGTCTAGCGAACCATTGCGGACGGATCGCCTTCACCCTTCCTCCTTCCCTCTCCCCCCTCCTCCCCCCTTAGCCCCATCCCTCGACAGACGAACCTACCGCCTTTAGAATTGTCCCGGCCCGGCCCGGGAAGAGGCCGTCGGTACTGCTCGCTGCTTCACCAGACAGCAAGATATTCGCTGATGCTGCCTTCCACGTCGATACGTCTTCGAGCTGGCGGGCACAACCAGTCCCGGGGACCCGATCCGCCACCATGCCACCGGCACAGGAAAGGTCGACCGAAGAGACTGACCGGAACGGGTAGCGCCACCATTGATCGTCACCAGTCGACCGAACCACGTTTGTCAGGTTCTCCGTGCCCGGAACTTTATCTCTATTCAATTTGATACACATTTATTCATTTTACGTTCCGCTTCGACTGGCGGCTAGCTCGCTAGTGCTGATGTCGGCCGGCAACGGGCATTCATGTCGTCGCATTTTCCGGCCGTCCCCCTGCACCCTATTGTGTGCCGACCAAAAATCGGAAACTTCCGGACCGGGCACGGGACGTACGATCCGTGACGTCGGGCGACGTCGAAAACGGGTAAAGCGCACACACATACTTTAATACGCACCGGACATGGCTTCACCATACACTTCAGCAGGAGCTTAGTGTCGCACACGGTACCGAGACGCGAAATTAACGCTCCCTCTCTGCTGCCGATCCTTTATTAGCTTGCTGTTAGAATATTTTTTTTTAAATTTCCCATTTTACTTACTCCTTTCAAACAAAGGCGCCATTTCGCAACGGTGCTGCGGGAAGTGTACTGAGTGACCAATACAACAAAGTAAAGGTAAAACAAAACTGTACATGTGCTTACCTTTCTGCTTATACACTCTCTCACACACACGCAAGCATCCTTTCATCAAACATTCTTTTTTTATAGCAGCATCTTCCATAATAATGATAGATTGCTATAAGTACCATCTTTCATTCAGTAGTTGCCAAACATGCCAAATCTTTATGTAACGGATTGTAATTCCGATTGCTCGATGTTATGTAACAAGAAATGTGTTTTATCAAACTTGATGTTTTACCGAGACGCACGAATATCGATTGGAAAGCCATGCTTGTAAGTTGTGGAGGTATTTCCTTGAGTATGTTGAACCATCATGATGTTGCATTTTAGAATGAAATTATATGCCAAGCCATACATGGTGAATAAAATTCATGGCGTTTTTCTTTATTTTCTCTCATTCGCTACTAAACTGCACCATTGCTGACGTTAATTTTCGGTCTAGAGATGTATATAAAAAAAATTAAGAACACATTTCCTAATTGAGGATATTCGGAAACTTCAATTGTATTAGAACGTCCACATTGTAGCTAGCTGTAAACAAATAACATAATATTGAGACCAATTCTTAAATAATTTAGCTCTTTCTAATCTCCATCTCTGGACGAAATCACACCGATATATTGTGCACTCGCTTTGAAAATAAGGGAAGAAAAAAAAAGCCGCTAAAATGGAGCACACACGCTCTGTGCAAACGATTCCATTAAACGATCCCCACGCGGGAAGAGGCGGGCGATGGATGTGCAAATTTTATGCCATTTTCCCGCATCGCACGCTCCTCTCACTTGCAAGCTATTTCCCACGGCCCCTTGACCTACCCACATCTCCCGTGCCGTTTAGCACCATTCCTACGACCACCAGTCCAGGTGGCGGGGTGTGTCGGGTTGGAAAAGGGGGTCGCGGAAACATATTCATACCGAAACCGTGTGAACCGCATTTTATTCACCCCATCTTTTCCCTCTCCCCCCCCCCACCCATCCTCTCGCCTTTTCCGTTGCCTCCCACGAACCGGCGGGCCCCGTCAGGATGGCAAGGTCGGCTGGTTCAGTGCAAATGGCAATGGCACTCGAACCAAAATCCCCCCCAAAAAAAAAAAAAAAATACACACATATCTAATGGTAAGCAGTGACGTCAACGATGTCAAGGCTGGGTGCACGGTTCGCGTAAAATCAGCTTCCAATTTAACGCCGTTTTAATGCAAATAAAAAAGTCTTGCCTTCGCATCGCAACTGGCTGCTGCGGTGGCTGTGGCGGAGCAGCAACCCAGCGAGAATAGGAACACAGAACGGAAAACGGTCCGGTAGTGTGAAACAAAACAACCGCCAACGAAAAAAAAAGCATGCCGAAATGTAAAGCAGGATGACGTGCACACACACACACACATACGCCGTACTCCACCATGCTGACGTACGAGCGAGTGCCGGTGATGACAATTTTGCAACCCTCCGTAGACAACCTGCAGAATGATGGGATTTTATGTTCCGCCTCCGTGAGCGTGCGTGTGGTTTGGTTCAATTTTTTTCCCTGTTTGTTTGGACCATAACGCTGAACGAAGCTGAATGAAATGAAGATGTAAACGGTAGAGATGAAAATCAACCGCAGCCGAATGATGTGGAAATGGACGCCCGGTGTTGGTACGGTTATGATGCTAACCAAACAAAAAAGGGCAAGAATTTGTAAACAAGCGAGAGCAACAAAAAAAACTGTACGGAATTGCACATATTCAAGGGTAGCATAATACAACACCAGCAAATAAATACATTTTTCTATCTAACGGCGACGCGTTAGCGACACGATACGCTAAGCGATCAAAAAGTACTTAACACACTAAAATGTTCTGCACGCTGCATACATTTAGGCGCGCACAGAAAAAAATGTTTTACTGTATAATCGATCATTTTATTCATTTTGTAACAATTTCATTCAATGTTTGTAAGGTGATAAAAACAAAACGACTCGCAAATTTTGTTGCCCCACATTCATTACATTATTTTCAACCGTTTTCCCTTGCCGGCAATCGAGCGCTAAAGGTGGCAGCCTTGCCTCTCCCCCCGAGCACCAAACATTTCGCCAATCATTAATAAAATCGTGCTAATGGCATAGATTTAGAGATGATTTGTCAAAAAAAACCCACCACCAAACCGACCGGCACCGTGCAGCGGTGTAAAGAGACGGGAATCAAATCTGTTGACAGTGAAATTAATTTCGAAGCGTTTTTGAATCCCGTCCCAACAACCACCCCCATGGCGTGTTTGTGTGTGTGTGTGTGTGTGTGCTATTTTTTTCTACCGCACAAGGATGAATCTTTTTTCGCGAATTTTTCGCGCACATGTATCCCACGGGGGACTCTCTACATCGAAGGTGTGCTGGTATGTATGCGCCTTTCATTCATCACCCTCACCGGCGACAATGGATAGGATGGTTTATTTATTTTTTTCTATTTTTTGCACTGAGCAAAACATACAAGTGAAGCTAGGGAAGTAAGAAAAGAGTCGAGCAAAAAAAAAAACAACACAACAAGCACATACCCGCGCATGCTGCCTGCCGTTTCGTTCCAAAAGGGGCGTAAAATTGATCGCTGATGGTACTGGATTGTTGTTATCTTCCATTCTTGGTAGGATTAAAATTTTAAATTAATAGAGGCTTATCGATAAGCAGATTATGCGCGGCAGGCAGCAGGAGATTTATGGTTTGCGCTTCGGTACCGCTGTCGTGGCGAAAATTTCGGCGAAATCAAGCGTGCGAACGTATCGGCTGCGGACCGGTATCAGTGCCGGGCTACTGCTCGAGGTCGGACACACAGCCGAGTGTGCTTTTCGTTCCATTTTTCATCACTCGTTTCTGCATGGTTTGCCGGCAATGTAGCTTAAAGTTTGTTTTTTTTTGCGTTCGGGAAAAAACAGGAAAGAGTAATTAAAATTGGAGCAGACACCAGCTGGGGTAGGTTGCTCGTAAGGATTCGATTTTCTATATTTTTTTGCTTATTGAGAAAATAATCAACTATAAAGAACCACTCGGCACAAGCTGAAGTACGCCATGTTTACTTATCAGCTCGAGAAAGAGCGAGATAGAGAGAGAGAGAGAGAGAGAGAGAGAGAGAGAAAATAAAATTTATCCATCCATCAATCCAGCTAAAGATGATTGTATTGAAAGATGGAAAACATGTACATTTAATGAAACCCAAGAAAGAGTTTTGTTAAAGACGACGAAAGCAGCGAAAGAGAAGAGAATAAACACTAGTAAAAGAAAACGAAATCGACAAAGTAAAGAACAACGTATAAATGAAGGAGAAGAAGCAAACAGGGAAGAAGCTGTACAATGAAAGATGTACAGAAGAGAGGAGAAAACTGTGAGAACGTGATGGGTGGAGCAATCGGATGAGAATGGAAGACACAACGGAAAGATGAATAGTTCAAGATGGCAACTCATCAGTTATGGTAGCGATAAGAAAGGGAAAAGGAAAGAAATATGCAAAAGATGAGTAAACTACAAAGCGAACTAAATTATATGCATTTAATGGTTTTTAAACAAACGTAAAATTTTAACTTACTATAAAAACCCATAAAAGTAAAACTTTTCATCGAAACGATCAAAAAGACATGAAAGCCTTTACAGCATGTTGCAGCAGCAGACAGAACAACGCGATGGCGATGGCGAAATGCGATATAATTATAATTTTGTGTAGACATAAGGTGGTAAAAGAAATAAAAAGGAACAGTTGATATTATAACCAAGCCGGGGTTTGCAATAAGAACATTTCAACGATTTCTTAGCACGGTATAGACGGGTCTATACCCCGGCATAGTACACGGTTTGATCATCGTTCTTTAAAGATTTCCAAACACAAGCACACACGCACAAACACAGCCACACGCATGTATGTATAAACTCGTTTATGTGAGTCATTCGCGGCAGAACGCACCCCGGTCCGGTCGCAGCGAAGGGAACCCGAAAACGGACGGATACACATTCTTGCCCATAATGGCGAAAATTTACAACCTGCTTGCCGGTGCCGGTCGGTCGGTAGCGATAGGGCCCTGGTACAAGTCACGAACCATTACCCGGCCACTGTTTGATCAATACTTTCAATATGAATTAAATTATGGTTCTCCATCCAGCACCGGTCGGCGGCGATGATCTAGACAAAAATTTTAAAAAGCCCTGCCACCCTACCACCCAATGCAAATGCAAACGTATGGCGCCAATTGACTCGGGAGGCTTTTTTTTGTTGTTGTTTGTTATTGTTTTCTTTTTTTATTGTTGATTTACCTTGCTTCGTTAACCCACGCAATGGTGTGTGTGCACACACACACACANGGCGATGGCGAAATGCGATATAATTATAATTTTGTGTAGACATAAGGTGGTAAAAGAAATAAAAAGGAACAGTTGATATTATAACCAAGCCGGGGTTTGCAATAAGAACATTTCAACGATTTCTTAGCACGGTATAGACGGGTCTATACCCCGGCATAGTACACGGTTTGATCATCGTTCTTTAAAGATTTCCAAACACAAGCACACACGCACAAACACAGCCACACGCATGTATGTATAAACTCGTTTATGTGAGTCATTCGCGGCAGAACGCACCCCGGCTTGAAGAGGCGAATGTAGTTTTAGAAACTCAAAGCCTCTATAAACAAATAAAAAAAAAAAAAAACGCACCCCGGTCCGGTCGCAGCGAAGGGAACCCGAAAACGGACGGATACACATTCTTGCCCATAATGGCGAAAATTTACAACCTGCTTGCCGGTGCCGGTCGGTCGGTAGCGATAGGGCCCTGGTACAAGTCACGAACCATTACCCGGCCACTGTTTGATCAATACTTTCAATATGAATTAAATTATGGTTCTCCATCCAGCACCGGTCGGCGGCGATGATCTAGACAAAAATTTTAAAAAGCCCTGCCACCCTACCACCCAATGCAAATGCAAACGTATGGCGCCAATTGACTCGGGAGGCTTTTTTTTGTTGTTGTTTGTTATTGTTTTCTTTTTTTATTGTTGATTTACCTTGCTTCGTTAACCCACGCAATGGTGTGTGTGCACACACACACACACACACACACACATACACACATCATCACCATCATCATCAGCAGCATGTAGGTATCAGGTGAACAATCTAGCTTGTAAAGAAACGGACCCCAGAAAGAGCCGGGTCCTGGTGAGGCGGGAGTCAACAACCTTTAAAACTTTCCCCTTCCCAAATGAGTTTTGTGGAACATACCACGGCACGGAAAGGTTATGCACGAGGCCGTTGGGAAGAGAAGAGGGGAGAGGGGAGAGCGGTAGGGGTGCTATTTTTTTCGTGCAACGTCTAAAGCCTACACCTAAATGTATGCAATGATTAATTTTAATTGAATAAAAACCTATCTTCGACATGCGAGGCTGATGCGATTTCGTTGCGGAACAGACCCGCAAGACCGGGCTAAAGGTAGAGCGATGTAAAAACTTAACCACAGCGTATGGCTGGGTACGAATAATCGTACCTTTCGCATACCGGCATAACCTTTCTGCTGCGGCTAGTAACTAATTGGACACCGTGAGCGTTTAAAAGCGTTGGAAAAGTAAACAAACCAAGCGCTGGCCGGAACGGCACGAAAGGACGTTAAGAAAATCGTCGAGCCATAAAGAAAAGGAACAGACACGCGGACAGAAACATCATTCTAGACCGGGTTGTCCTTTGCCGTGGGATACGGTTTGCTTTACTTTCCCCGGTTAGCAGAAGCGAGCGAAAGTTAACAGCATTGATGAGGTCTTCATCATTTACCGTTTTGCATTCGTGAAATAGGAATAATGAAGACGGATTAAAGCATAGCACGCTGTCCAATTTTATACGCTAACAGATTAATCTTCATGATACAGTATCACAATCATACGACAACATCAACAAATACTCGCAACAAAAAAAACGCCAGCAAGTATGCAATGCGCATAGCATAATTTCTGTAGCAAGAGTGGTTTAGCAACTAAGACGCAGCATTTTACAGCTCAGTTTACAAACGCTTTACGTACTTTCCATTCGTATCAAGGATTTTTTCTACAATCCTTCCCTGGTTATTAATTTAATGTTCGACACGTTCTGTCGGAACAATCGCGCTGTCGTTTCGTGCGCTTTTCTCATCTAGTTAAATATTAATGCTTAAGATTTGATTTTTGTTGTATGATTGTTACACATGATTCTATAGTTTCAACAAGAATTGAAGCAGTACGAAAACGAAATTCATCAAGCATGTAGTTTTTTTAAGTTAAATTTTTGCTTGTAGAACTGTGGTAAAAATGTGCATACATTCAGGCGCTGATTGCTGATATATAAGAACAATATATATTCACTTCTATATTTCCATGAAAGCTTTAAAATGAATATAAAATAAGGACTTAAAATACGGTTTGCACAATCTAGCGTAATTTCATTTTAATAAATAATCACATCTACATTGCGTACATTCAGGCGTTTACGTGTTTTACACAAATAAATACATTCTTAAAACCATGTTGCAATAGACAGGGTACATCACCACAGGTACCCTTGTTTTCTGTGCATTCGGCAACGAAGCGGTTCTGTTCTTCCCATACATCACAAAAATATGTAAACCACAGCCCGGAACAATTATTTATCGAGCAATCTACAAGCGACGGCTAAAGAGCTGCAAGCGTGAAGGGTCATTTATCTTATCACAAGCATCGATCTAGCGCTTCTAGCGTAAACTGCAACTCCGGTCACCTATTGGCGGGCGGCTAGCAACCGTGGGCAGCATGTAAATCGTGGGAATATATGGTAATCCCTTCCATTGGCCATACTGGCTGGCAAAGGTCAACCCCATGTGTTTATAGTCGCAACAACCCCGAACGGTCAATCTACCGGTTCGGTTGGAGTAAATAATACTTACCGCGAGTGCTGTACTTACCGGACAGCACCCCTTGAACGGTATCGTGTTTCGCCAAAAACCACTCACCACCCCCAACAGCTATTCGGGCGAATGACATTTGCATATCGCACGGTTTTGCCCATTGCCGTTCGCGTGTTGCCCACGTACAAACGCTGCTCGCCATACCGTCCCGCCGACTCCAAAGTGCAGTCGTACCGGCGCACTGGTTGGTCGGCACCGACATAACAAATTGATTATCATTAGTCAAATGGGCAGAAGGAAAGGGCGATAATTGGGCCTCCCCCGTTTGCCTACTGTCACTACCCAAAACCGCTACCCCTACCTCATCGTACCTACTTCACCTTATCCCACACCATAGTTTTGCCACACGTAACAACACGGTTCTCTGCCCAGAAGGCTAATGTAGACATCTCGCTCGATTTGTTGTACGGGATGGTTCCGTGTCGGGTGGGAAAGGGAAAAGCGTGGGCGCTAGGGAAGCGTGAAACCAAACCTGAAAAATGTACCGATGGTGGAGTTGGAAAACCAGATGCATCTATTTTGACTTCTCCTACCACCCACTCGAACCCACCGGCACTGGCACAACCACCGGAAGCCGAAATCATTTCACATTAATCCGTACGGCGAAGAAGCCGGAATGCAAATGAAGCCACCTGATGGATTGGTGTCATTTTGTACGCGCACCTACCCACTCACACCACCCTCCCCCACCCAGAAACTGGAGCGGTTTGTTGATAGCGACGGTAACGGTGGTTTGACGTTTAGCACACCGCAACATTTTCACCCAGAAGCATTCCCACCGAGTGCCTTGCTGCTCCCTGTTGCGCCGTATCACCCCGTATCACCGCTAGGTAAGCGATAGTTCGGGCGTTACGATTACGATTTACGATTTTCTACCGCTTCTCCGTTTGTTTGCGTGCTACGGCGCGGCAACGCTCCCACGTCGTGGAAAACCTTCCGCACAGGGATAGGGCGAATGTTTCTTTTCTGCTTCTTTTTTTTCCACCTCTCCTTCCAATCCCCTGTGGGAAATGGAAAACCATAAATTATAAGCCTTATTGGCAGTGGTCAGTCGAGCAATCAGGTGGGCAGCAGGGTGGGCGGCGTGCACTGTCGGTCAATTTGCTTAACATGTTTGACTTGGGCACGATGCATCCCTGTGTACCACGTCACATCAAATCACTGACAGGGTAAAGTGTTTGCCCATGGGAAACAATAAGGAAAAAGGGCTTCGAACGGTGGGGATGGGTTGGATTTGGCTGGTAGCACCAGCGAGCGAAACGTGCGAAGGAATACAACTGTTTCCTGCGCACTGGTTCTGCTGTTGGTTGCTTCTTTTTTTTCATGTCACCGGTATCAATCAATGTTTGATAAATAAGTCACATTATTTTGAAAGGACCAATAATGGAACAGGACATATCGATCAAGAAGAATACAAACACGCCAAACAAATGCTTATAACGGCCCAAAGGCTACAAATTTTGTACAAGCGCCTGAAAGTATGCAATCATAATACATAATTACCTTATTTGCGTAAGTAAAGCAATGTGTTGAGCAACAAAATGACGAACTCTGCTATATTTAAGCTTTTGCAATCCTCTTGGTGTGCATCTTGCTGGCTAGAATGAACTTTGATTGTTTAACATGTATTACGCCCTCCGACGACACGTAAGGCACGTTTGATTGAAATGTATATAATTTTAGTTAAAGGCTTAAGATAGTATTTTGTTGCAATCGATTAGCACACATGTATGAAAAATAAACAAATACTCAGGCTTCCAAACAATTCCCAAGCTACCTTTTTTTTTGTTTTCCACTCCGCGCAGTAAAAACAAATAAGCCTCCGGTTTTCCCGAGGGAAAAATCGAAAGCGATGTAACGAAATCGTCGATGGATTTAGAGTGTCATGAAAACCGATACCCTGGCTCCAAGGTACGGGAATGATCCGAATCCGCGACATCCGATGGTGTTTCCAAAATTTTCTCACCCTTCACCATCACCCCGCCAACTCCACAATCCCACCCCCATCAAAAAACCCACGCTTTGGCAGGCGAGATTCAGCACAATCTGCGGAAGTTGAACCGTAGCGTAAATAAAAATCGATCGTTGAATTAATATCATCAGCCAACGATATCTGCGGATCAGCGGATGCCATGAGGTCGAAGTGGAAAAGGAAAAAATGTAGTACCGCAGGGAGGATGCGAACCGAGTAGCAAACAAAAAAAAGAAACGTCCATTCGGGCGTGTAATTTTGCTCAATCAAGATGACCGGGAGATGAATTTTCGGTGGTAAACTTCTAACCATCCCTATCGCGTTACAACGCTGCGGGTAAATGAAGGGAACATGAAGAGCCGCAATGGCAAACGCAAATGGTACGATATCACTGACGCAATGAGAATTGAAAAAACAAACCTGTCCGCAGCGTTGTTTATCTTGGAATTTAAAAAACAATCGCCTCCGAAGGGAAATGGCCAAATGTTTATCGAACGCGAAACCTTATTGGATATTTCGTCTTGTTCTCTTTTCCACCCAAACAGTGTATCGTTGTGAGTACACTAATCAATAAGCTACAATTGACGACCTTTTAAGTAGCAGCCTGATATTATGTAGCTATAACACGGACCACATTCAAGGCTATTGTAAGTAAAGAACAAAACAAAACTGCAAAAGGGGAAATAAAACTAACGTAGAAAAACATCTAAATGAAAAACGATGGTTTTTGATAACTTCATTTAAGGCTTTCTATTTGGTGTCCTTTGGCAAATCGTTTGGAACAAAACATTAGTAAATACAGCGTTTCCTACATGATACTGTAACAAATGCGACTGTGAAGTACGATCTCGCGAGTATAAACGTGAGCGGGATACCTTCTGACAGCTAGCAAAAACAAAGATCGCCTAGCTGTCAGAAGGTACCCTGAGCGTTTATACTCCCGAAATTGTACTTTACTCCTATCGTCATAATGGTGTTTTGATAAGCTTTGATTCGATAACCATGTCCTTCAAATTGGTCAATGGTGTCATCTCTGTTGCTGCGATTGTTGCTAAATTCGCATCCGTTCCTCTATCATCTAAGAAACCATGTGTTGAATACAAATTTTGAAAAATCATTTACTATCCGCACGAAAGCTTTCATCTTCGAGGGAAATTTGCATAAACCACCCATAAATCAATCACCATTGTTCACCATTCTACCGCAACCGGAACACAAATCGGAAGCACTACAAAAATCGAATAGAAATATAACAACAACAAAAAATCACACGCCTCATCGCCAACCGTGGCCGATGTTATGCACCTAAGCTCGTGTCTAAACACACAACTCCTTTCCATGTACCATATGTGAAGGTAAACTACCGCTTTGCTTCCCTCCGGCTATTATTTAGCCATCAGCATTATCCATCCTTCGGAATGTGAATTCCCAGCGCTGCCCGTGTGCATCGTCACTGCCGGATGGATTGGGTGCCGATTACCCCACGATATTGCTTCCAGCGTAAACACGGCCAGATTGTACTCCTTGGCGAATGATAGCACTAAGTGTTTTTATCCCCCTTCAGAAAACGTGTGCGTGCGTGTGTATGTGGGCGGTTTTTTTTCTTCTTATTGCATTATTTTCCACACGCGGCTTCTTTTTTTCTGTTTTGTCACCCTTCGGGTGGGAAAATATTCACTCCCGCCGATGCTACGGTGACACGCGTCAGGTGGTCATAAATTTGCCGTCCCGAGCGCAAGAATACCGTGTGACATCAGCACCACACACAACCCCAATTTTCGTCATCGTCAGCGGAAGATGATGGAGGATTGTACGTTTGAGCTCGCGTTACGTTTATGCACTGCGGTAAGCCACTTGTCACCAGATGTGATGGGAATGGGTAGAAAAGAAAAAAACTGAACAGCAGCTTCCCAGGTGAAACGCACCGAATGAAGCTATAGTTAGGGGCGCGCAAGAACAACTATCACAATAGCATACATTCAGGCGTTTAGTAGTGTAAAGTTGCTCGAAAAGGAATCGGAAACGCAAGTACCTGATTCGCGTCATTTGAGCGAAACACTTTAAGAAATTACTGCTTCCAAGATAAATACTAAGCAGATGGCACTGGCAACCATGGGCACTCACGTGAAGAAATATCACAATGCACGCGCAGACACATCGCCGGATCATTTCTTGCCTCTTTATTACCCCAACCCCAAGCCGCTCCGGTTTCATTAATGATGAAAGCATGTGCGCAATACGTGTGCAGACGGGACGTAGCGAGGACGGTGGAAATTAATGAAAAACCCGCCCGGAATGAGCCTTTGCTACTCGTTTGATAGGCAACAATGCAAAGCCATGTGAGCTTTTCGCCCGATATGGGCTCGTGACCTGCCAGCACGGTAGAACGCAACGGTGCAAGAAACACAAACACATATTCCATCGCCGTTTTGCTGAGCTGAGCTGAGCTGTTACCACGCTGCCGGCATACCGTCTCGGGACGGAAGACTTGAATGAGTGTATTTAAGTTTCGCTCGGTTCGCAATCAGGTGGTTCGTCCTTATTTTCCAGCAACGTACGGCTAACCGTTTCGTTTCGACACGCATCTCCGGTGTTGGGCGTTGGTGCCGAAGAATGAGAAGAAGAAAAAAAAGCCCCACCCGAACCCGGGGTGATAAAAATATTAGCATAAAACGGCACTCAGCAAAGCTCAACCTTTCGCCAGCCCGGTAACCGCTTTGTCGCACCACAACCACACCTCATTCACGAAGCTGCCGAAACGTGTTGGCGCGGCAGACGTTACATTCAACCTTTTTCTCGCATTCTCGATTGACACTAGATTTTATGCAAATGACGGTCTAATATATGTTAAGAGCGGATTATTTGCGCGTAAGTACTACGAACGTTCGCATGCATACGTAATGTCTGTGCATACTGTCACGCACCGTGGCCTCCGGGGTGAGTGCAGGTTGCGAAAATCTTCACACAGATTAAAACCGGCCCATCTTGTTTTCCGTCATTTTAACTTTCAAATCGGTTGTTTCGTTTTGTGTTTTATTCTGCAGCGTGAGCTCGGCTCGTACATTAACCAAGCGCTAAACTTTATTTGTGCGTGTAAGGGGCAGTTTTGCTACAACAGCAGAAAGCAAAAAATACAAATGAGGTGTGAATGCCAACAGTTGTCCGTGTGGTGAGAAAAGCAACAAGAGTTTGATTTAATCAATCGCAAAATGTTACAACGTTTCTAGATTATTAAAGCTTTCTCAATCTTAACAGTAATGGCATCCGTATTGCATACCGTAAGGCTCATACGAAAAGTGATTTTTTCCTGCGTAATGCCTACATTCAGGCGTTTTACTTTTAATTTATGTGTGCAATCTACAATGGTGTGTTACCGATCGCAAATGGGAACAACTGATGTCAAATAGCTTCAGTTGCCACAGAAAGCCGTCAGTTAAATTGCTCTCCGATACGTTCTTGGTTCGTGTTGTTAATTTTTGCACCACAAACATACTCTCCATTGAAGGAGGAAGGAAATTTTCCATTTCTTCTGCTTCCCATTGATCCTTTCCCGCCTGCGGGTGTCGTTTTAGAATGTCGATGGTTGGTTTGCTGAAATGTGCAAACTTGCCCGAAAATCTACGTACCAAGCTGGAAGAAGCTGTGTATATAATTAACTTCATTCCACCACAGAATTGGCCTTCCGTGCAAGGGGCTGCCCAACAATCTGCAACCCGCTACGCTTCTGACCATGTATGGGCTACACCTTATCCACCGTGACTGTACCCATGCATTCGGGGTGACCGGGCCCGGGACCGGTCTGCAACACCCTTTGCCAAACAAAACAAGATGCGAGCGAACTGCGACCTCAAGAAAGCGCCTGCCTTGTGGGTCGGATTCGGCGGAGCAGAAACGTCTGGGATAACCTTTTGCCGAATACCCGTCCGCTTCGGTGCACGGGCACTTCACCATCGTCTCATTTAAATATTAAACGAGTGAACCGGGCACTGCACACACACACACACACACATACACACTTGGAAAAACTGGCTTCCTGCAAAACCGTACCACGGGTCGCCCGGTGATCCGAACCGGTTGGGACGCTTGGTTCGGTAGTGTGGAGGTTTTTTGGCTCGAGATTTAAGTCTTGTACGTGTATGACTAGCCCCCATTCTCCCCCCCCCCTCCCCCCTCCCATTCCATGCTGGCACCGTACCGCAGGGCGTTCTAAGACGATGCGGGGTTTCTGCACTAACTAACCTCAAACCCGAAACTAACCCCGAGGATAAATACAAATTAAACATAAGAAATAAATCTTTATGAATGTTTTCGGGTGCTGCGTTTATTAGGTTCATGTTCCATGATAATTGTGCATGTTTCAACGACGCGCTCGTACGGGAAACCAACCCCCACCCCGTTTGCACCCATCGCAACGGGTTTCCTTTGCCTTAATTTCGCCGTACGATGGCTGTAAATTCGCGACTGCTTCGGTACCGAAACGTCAGCACGTTGGCGAGAACTGGCAGTACACCTACGTAAAGCACGCGCACATCTTGATTTTCTTCCGGTAGTGGGCGGTGGCGGCATCGTCGTCGTCAACACCAACACCCCCAACATGCCTGCCCAGTGTACTGCCGGTGGCGTTCGACTCGACAATGCTGTTCCGGTTGCTACACGGTATAAATATACAACAACGACTGCTTCCAGCAACTTGCCGCCCTGGCACATGCACACGGACAAGCGCCGGGATCCCCACTAATCAACCGCCAAACGCGGTTGTTAAGGCAAAGGTTACTTCCTTTTCGTCGGGTCGTATTGCGTGCTGGAACACACACTCACCGGAGAAGTGCATCAAATGATAGGGCGGACAGGCAGAGGACCGCACCTGCAGAAGGATACACCCTCGATACCCAGCTGCTGATGTGTTCGTAAGGTCATACACACCAAAATCTACCATACCGAGCGCCCCACAAGTACACAATGTTGGCAAGTACGATAGAGAGAATAAGGGAACTAAACAACAAAAAAATAGTACCCCGCCAGAAATAGGGAAGTCTCGCAGGCGAAGTGGTGTGTGACTTCGTCAGGTTCAATGGTGACGCGACGGAGGATGCGACGCGGTTAACATATACAGGAAGCAAATTTCATAATTTATTGCTCATTATAATATTTGCCACCGGTGCATGGAAATCCATGGTACTTCTTGCCATGCCGGAAAGTCGGTGCGCATGCCATCCCCGTCAACAGACACTAGTTCATCATGCTGCTCGACCTTCTTTTCGTTTTTTTATTCATTGCTGGTGCTGGTTGGGGTTTGGCGGAGGGGGGAGGGAGAAGGACGGAGGTCAAGTGAAGAGTGCAAAGCAGTTGCCCTGGATGCACATGCACATTTCGGATAAAGTTCCTACCTAGGGGACACATTATATTAGCCACATTCCCACCACACCGGAACTTGGGGGTTTCGGGGAAGAAGTGGTTTCTGTGGAAGGTAGACGGCGTGGAACCTTCCGGTGATTCGGTCGCTTCGGTGCTGAGTCGAGCTAAACCATTTATCAACACATAAAATAAAAAAGAAAACTTTTAATAATATAATAATCCGTTCTACTCCGCATGTCATTTTCTCATGCTTATACGGAATAGCATAAAGTAAAGAGTTATTTGGTAGAGTACACTATTTTAGTGACGCCTGCTGGGTTTTGCCCACATACTGTAGATGTTGATGAATCACGAATAGCTGGAGGCACCCATTCACTTCCACATGTGATGTTGGTATCCATCTGTACTTATGGTGTGTAATGTACATGAATTCCTGGATCTCCTGGACCAGGTCGATTTGAGGCTTCCATTTGAGCAATGACTGCTGCTTATTGTGAATAATAAGATGTTTCTACTATTCACAGCCATTAAAAGACATCCAATACCTAAGGGTTCAACATTTATTTTTCCAAACATCGTGAGTGGTCTTCATTTTTGCAATTAGACGACTTAATTATACATCTTCCATTCTATCTGTTCCAGAGTTCCTTCGATTCTGCTTCAACATTGAGGGAAGACGCTACATTCAAATCTCAACTTAACGCGTAACGAGTTGCGTAAACTATTTTTGGAAACAACGGCTACAACAATACCAACAGCATTACAGTGCCTTCCCTAGCAAAGACAATCAACTCCACTACTCGGACACATTCCATCGTCCAATAGTCGTCCCACTCACGAAACACTCTTCATCTTTACGAATCTTCCGTTTCACATTCTTTCACCTCCACCAGTGGTACCACCACCACACAGAGTTGACATACAATTTTTAAAACTTAGTCCAAGTCAACGGTTTCCTATCCTCGGCCGTCTGTGCAACGGCGATGGGAAGTGGACCGGACGGTAGTCCAAATATTTTCCCAAACGATCCGAAACCAAACTTGCACGGTCTATCTCGCATGATTGACATTATTATCCCAACGGTCTCACCAGCTGTGTGCAGCCGGAAAAGCCCCACGCCATCTTTGGGCCGGGAGCGCAAAGAATGGATATGCCGCAAGCGTGAATGGCTCGCTTCTTGGAATGTAGATTTATGCCTTCTCCTTCGGCAGTGGCCCGGTCCCCGGGAAGGTGCCGGTCGAGGCGTGAAAGGAAGTGAAATGTTTTTGTTAAAATTAAGAGCAATCGAGGAGGGTCTTGCCAGGGCTTCCCGGCTTTATACCCAACCGGGGCTACCAGCTCGGGTGCCAATGACGCCCCTAGGATGCTGGTCCAGTGTGCTACCCGGCCCGACCGACGAAAAGTAAGTGGTGGTTTTCCACTATTCAAATCCGGTCTACAATTACCCTTCGCCCAAACGGTTACGCTTCACGTTTGGTAAATGACGAGTTCGTTTCTTGGCTTTCTCGAACATGAACCATGGACGAAACGAGCAACACAAAAAAAATCGCATTCACACACACGCACACACAAAGGGAAACGAAACTGAAGAAAGAAAACACCCAACTCCGGAGCAGGAGGAGTTCCGTTTTTTGTGCTCCACTCATACACATAAACTCGAGCACGAACAAAAAAAAAAGGTCAGCTATTGTATAGACGGGTCAAGCCCGGGCGATGGTGCGGGCTGGCGGGACGGCGAACCCGATGAAAGGCACCACGTATTCACCCTGCAGACGTTACACAATCATCGTCGCAGACGTCACCGGCGGTCTGACAGCTTTGCGTTTCGTTTCCACCGGAATGAGGCCGAACAAGAAGCAGGATCAAGAAGGCAAAAAAAGGCCACAATTTGCACACAGCACCCTAAGGTTGCATAAGAATGTGAGCATCCGCACGGCAAAAAAAAAGCCGTCCACCGGCCACCGGTATCGTACGCGTATTCAAATGTTGCCGATTGCGAATCGCCATTCTTTGGTACTGTTTGTTGTGTTTTTTTTTTGTTCATTCTTTCTTTGCTATTTTGATCGTGTGCCTGGTTGTGTTCACCCATCGAAGCAAATTTGCACACGACTCGACTCGCAACAAATCAAATCAATTTTTTACGCCTTTCCTAGCACCGTGGCGGGAAACGAGCACTAGCACGCATGGTACTTGAGAATGGGACCAGTGGACGGCAATCATCAATTTCGTGTATTTTTGTTTTTGTTTTGTAAAACAATTATTTCTACCGTCAACGCCTGAAAGTATGCAATCACTCAAATTTGTTACTCCATTTCGAAAGCAACAAACAATTCTTACTAGATGGGGTGTGAAACTAAAATTGCATATCTTTGGGCGTAAAATAGTGGGCCAATTTGCCGATCCCTGACAATAGTACACCAAAGCCGGAGCAAAGCATGAGCCAACTGCCACAACCAGTTTTGCATACGTGTGTTCCACAATTCGACCTGCGTGTCAATTCAAGCACATCATTTTAGGCTGGTTTCTCCACCGCCCGCTTTCCTGCGGCACCATACATGCATTTTTATTATTGTTCGTAGTTTTTTTTCCTTTTTTTCTCTCCTTACTCTCGTGCGTTACAGAACTACGCATAAATAAAGATTTATGCATGCGGGTAGCCAAAACCTCATGCACAAATGGAACAAGCACACGTTCGCCTAACGTCACTCCCAATCCAATCGTGATCCATGTGTGGTGGGAAGAATGGTTGTTATTATTATTACTATAGACAGACCACCCAAACCAAACTGGTTTTGCCCTTCACAGCGGCGTTTGCAAGTGTACTTATCTCGGGAAGACAATCTTTCCCTCTCCAAACTTCGCCTTCTTTTGTCTGGTAGACGGTCCAGCAAGTGTCAAAACATATCTTTCACATAAGAAAAATATGAATATTACGAATTTGATATCTTGTTTACTGTGGTCTGGTTGAATTATATGTTAGCGTTACGCATCTTTTCTAGGAAGGATGGGGAAATACAGCAAGCTTGAAGGGCCAGTATAAATGTTATTAGTGAAATGAATTCTATTCGGTTGCATACATGTAGGCGTTTTATTCGCTAAACTCTGATTGTTCTTAATTGATTGCATACATATAGGTGTTTTTGTAGTTATACTTAGATGTTTGTTTGGTTTAATTTATTTTTTCTTGATATACTTGATTACATTTATGTGCATTGCCTTAATAATTTTAAGATAACATGTTCTTTCCGGTATTCAAATATCAAATTCAAACAAGTAAATGTTGCTTTGGTTGTTGCTTGCATCCACCGACCGACCGTTATAATGCTAATAATTCGCTGCTTCGTTTTATCTCACCCTTCCTTCTTGCCATTCCATCCCCCCCCCCCCCCCCCCCCCCCCCCCCCCCCCCCCCCCCCCCCCCCCCCCCCCTTTCACTCCTCTCTTAAGCGCTTATCATCCCTTTTGACTTACCGCTTTCCTTCCTGGTAATGGTTCCCTATCGGATCGAACCGCGCGGACCAGCACGTGGCGCGTCGTTCGTGGCGAGCCGTTTCTTGTGGCATATCGTAAAGTGCTTGCTGCTGCGGTCAACTTCCTCGTGGGGGGAAGTTCCCATCCCATCCCATCCAGCCCGCTGAAAAAACCGCGAAAGCCGATGGTAGTTCGCCACGATGGGAAAAGTCTTCAAACGCCGGATGTCGCGTCACCGGTAGCGCCATCACCCAGCCCTCCAGCAAATGCTCTGACCGAATGATGAATGAAAGTGTAACTTAATTTACTTCCGCACTTCTCGCACCTTCTCTTCGGCAGTGGTTTGAGCTCCAGCGGGCTTACTGGATGTGCTCCCTTCCCAAACAAAACCACTAAATGTCACCTCGCGCATCATCGCACACCCACAACTCCATTGAAGCGAGCACCCTCGGCGGAAGCGTACGCTTAAGAATGATAAAATACTCAACACAACAGCACACACAACAGCTACGCGACTGGGTCGAATCATCCGGCCGCTCCTGGCAGATGAAATATGCTGCTCCATAGTTCATAATGCGCCACTCGCCGCCAACAACAGTCGCGAGCCGAACTCGCGGCACCAATCGGTGATTCTGCTTCCGCCTCGCCTTAACCTGGAAATGGGAAATCGTGCTCGCGTTTTGTCATTTTGAAGCAATCAAATCGAATCATCTAATTTTAATGACTTCACTGATAACAGAACACTTTATCTTCCCTTGGCGCTTCGCTTCGCTTTGCGGATAGGCGCTGCAGGGCGCCACCGGGAAGCCATGGAAGCGAATGGGAACGTTTTCATCTTTTAATGATTTGTTTACATTTCACTTGTCAGACGAAGCAAGACACCCAATTTGGGATGGTGTCCCCACCGCGCTTTTGATCAACACATTCCGATTGACAGTACTATCGCGCTGCCAAACAGCGGTGAAACAAAACTCACGACAAATTAAGGTAAATATTTCTTCATTAAAAATGGCTACTTAACTAACGTCAACATTCGCTGTCGCACACCACGTAGCGGGGTGCGGGGATCGAGGTGTGCGCAGCAGCTGCGAAGCTACCAAGTGAGCAAACATTTAATCGTATTCCATCAAAACACGAGAAATCATTAGCCGGAAATGGGCCCATCAAGCCTGTATATGTGCGATCCCGCTGGCGGCGTGCTGATTGCTGCAAAGCTGTCACAGATAATCCGGGTCGGTTGATGTTTGGTAGTCCGCAGCAGAAACCGCCTAGTGGAGGTTTACCCAGCCGAGTGGCAAATCACCACCGCTACTTATCATCCAGTCGAGCGTATGCTAAACGTCTTAATATCGATTGGTTGTGGCTCTAACGCGGTTCAACCGTACCAAACCCACATGACAGCTTTTTACAAGCATCAACAAACAACTACAAACGCGCTGTAAAAGTGGAGAAGACACATTTTGTCCACAACATTGCCTAGTTTTGGGGGCTTGTTTTATCGATTAGAGTACTTTAATTTTAAAAGAACCAATTTCAAACTTCATCACAAACCAATGCAAAACGCCTAAAGGTATGCTATTAATTGCAAAACGTTGTTATTTGTACTAAAAGCCACTAGATACTTTTTTTAAAACGGGTTTCATTTTAACAATATTTTGCTACAAGAGCAAACGACACGCTGAACACTGAGGAAATGCTTGGTTGTTACCGTTACCGTCAGCTCTCACCGGGTCGATATGAAAATTAATCTCAAAAATCCCCTTCACGAAAGGATGGGTTTACTTTCGCCGCCGTATGTTTGTGCTTGCATCTTCTTAACCAGTCTCGCTAGAATGTGTTCCCAACACACGGTTTGACGTGAAAGAGCCGCTTCAAGCGATACGGCATACTCCTGGCATCACACACACACACACACACACACCACCGCAGCTACCCAGCTGGCAGCATCGAATAAAGTAGAATTATTGCAACTAGTGCCACTAGACCATGTCAAGCAATAAACAAGCTAAAAATCAACGAACCAAACGCTACGTACAGGGCGCTGCCTATGGGTTTGGCTGGTGCCGCATCGAAGCAACCAACTATCGTCGTTCGCAGCACGGGCAAGGCCCGGCAACGCAAGAGACGAGCGAGCAAATAGTTTCGAGCAAAAGGTTTAGCGACCGAGACTGTGCCGATTCACAGGTTCGCCGCTTCACCGCCGGAAGAAAGCACCGCCCGTGTGCAGCAAGGAGGTAAAATAGTAAAAAAGATTAATTTAGCATTAAATTTAATTGAGACGATGCGTTTAATGTAATTTTACCCGTTTGCGCTTCGGCTACGTATGGCTGGTTGCGGCTGCCAGCCAGCTTAACCCTAGCCATTACTTTCTACAGCACCCGGTCGGAAGCGGCGATTGCTGAGTAGCTTAAAACGTTTTCATTATCGGGAGGGGTTGAGATAAGCGGCGAAACACTACTAAACTAGCGCGTCAGCCTTTTTGTTCGTTTTTTTTTTGTTTTGGGTTAGTTTCTGTTTGCGCTGTATCTTCAATGCCGGCGGTCGCCTGACGACGGTTTCATCCTGTCGGTGTCAGCGCAAATGAGGTAAAAAAATTAAACACTTGATCAGATTAGAATTAATTTTGTAAAAGGCAATTTCGGTAGCGCGTTAGAGTTTAGGCACCATTCACTTGATATACGTAAATAGCGACACTTGACAGCATGGCTGAAAGTATTCTAACGAACGGGAAATTATCATATCATTAGCAGCATTTTATAAATAATGGAAAAAATAAATATTTGCAATATACTAAAACAATGGCAAAACATCAAATATGAACAGTTTATAAAGTTGATATTTAGTTCTCCTTTTTGTATGCCTTTAATAGACCCTTGTTTTTTTTTCATTAAAATGCTGAAAATTAGTATTATCTGGTAATAGGCATAAAAATAATTTAAAATTAATAAATAAAACACATTCTACCCAAGCATCCGGTAGCCCCGTAACCAGTGCAGCAGCGATCTAGGGCCGGGCCTTCATAAAACTAATGATGAATTACCGCCCTGTTTTGCCGAAATATTCATCAAGCCCACTCTAACGACACGTGTGTGCTTGAGCGAGCGGCACCGCACAGGAAGAAGTTTTCGGCGAGTTTGCCCCAAAATGGCACATGAATGGATTTTTACTATGTTTCAAATATATATATACATATATTTTTTATGCCTTCATGTTTTTCCTTCCCTTTCTCTACGTTGCACACACACACACATACACAAGACCATACATCCTTTTGAGATACAGCGTGTAATGAACGTATTACGGTGCCCTCAAGTGACCAGCAGTGTGTCCAGGAGAGAGCCGACCAAAAAAAAACACACACACACACAACACCGGCCCAACGACAACGTTACCGAGGCAACGGTTTTTCTAAGCGGCTTGGGTACTCCCGACTTCTCTGCACACAATATATCCGGTCGCAACACTCGCTCCGCAGCACACCGTGCACGGGAGCCAAAATTTCAAAAGGAACAATTTAATAATTAAAAGTAATGATGATGAAACGCAGACGACAATGGGTGCGCCACCGCACGCTAGCCCCCGGGGTTGGCGCGGTCGTAGATATTTCGGGCGGTCAGACAGACGTCGGGCGTCTTTTTCGTGTGCACCTCCATTCATCATCTGCCGGACGGCCCGCTGATGTCGCAGATGCCCGAAAAAAAAGGGCCATCCAACGACGGCCCTGCACAGCCGTGGTGTTTGAATGCAACAAAAGAAGAAAAAAAACACCAGAGGAGAAGGAACATACACCACACAGCCAACCATGCATCCACGCTGGGCGTGTAGAATGTACGCGCACATTCGGGCAGGAAGTGTGCGATCTTGACTTTTGGTAAAAACACGAACGAGTACACCGATCCCTACTCATCTGAAATATTGATTCTTCACTTTTTGTGTATGTAAATGACAGCCTCCGGTTGATAAGTTCGTCCTTGCAGTCGTCTCACAAACTCGAATACGAAGACCATGTGCACATGCTGAGAGGCGTAATATGATGACTGTGTAATGTGAATTGCATAACGTTGGGCGTTTTTGTACAGCTTCAACAGATAGTTCACAAGATAAACGATACCTGATGAATGTAGATTCGCATTAACATGGTTCCCTTACTTTTATAGTACTGTTGGTATATTGTACTAATTTATAGCAAGTTCAATATTATAACGATCAGAACAAAAAAAACTAATATTGATGGTATTGTTAAGTGTATTTAAAGTTAACAAATGAATGATGTGCTAGCCAAACGACGCACGAGGAAATTCTAAATGCGTTAATAATAAGATATTTCACGTACTACCTTCCCAAAAGCTGTTAAACGTTTATAACTGAAGCGCCTAAAATTATGCAATCCGCAAAATTAACTCACCTTACAGCGCCGACGGTAGTTGTTTGCACTTCTGGTAGAACAGCTATCAGAAGATGAGGTGCCTGTTGCCGAGAAAACAATGGATCAATTCGACAACCGTTCGCAAGCGCACGTCCGGTACCGCTGCAACCAATGCTGAAGTTGATTGATCAGTTCTTAATGGCGAAAATAATGTTCCCATCCCGCGCAAGAACGTTTCGCCATCAGTTACTTCCGCTGACAGCTCGAAGGAACATTTGTTTCACCACCCCACCCCCCCATCACCTCNTCACGTGCTATCTTCCCAAAAGCTCTTAAACGTTTATAACTGAAGCGCCTAAAATTATGCAATCCGCAAAATTAACTCACCTTACAGCGCCGGCGGTAGTTGTTTGCACTTCTGGTGGAACAGCTATCAGAAGATGAGGTGCCTGTTGCCGAGAAAACAATGGATCAATTCGACAACCGTTCGCAAGCGCACGTCCGGTACCGCTGCAACCAATGCTGAAGTTGATTGATCAGTTCTTAATGGCGAAAATAATGTTCCCATCCCGCGCAAGAACGTTTCGCCATCAGTTACTTCCGCTGACAGCTCGAAGGAACATTTGTTTCACCACCCCACCCCCCCATCACCTCCTTTACTACTACGCTCTCCGCTTCCCCGCTTCCTGCGGACGTTCGGGTATCATCCGCTCGTCCATCCGCCATCAAAACAACAAACGACATGACAATTACGAGTTTGTAACGCGCGATCCAATTTAAAATTTGACCGGAGCACCGTCATGAAGGCACTTAGAAAAAAAAATCTTAAAAAAGGATTCAAGTGCTGGCCCACGGTATGGGTAGAAATTTGAACCCGCAAGTGAACATTTCTCTCCAATTGACACTTGTTCATTTCCGGTGGTTTTTAACCACTTCAGGTTAAGCATTCCCTCAGATACACGCCACTGCACTAATGGACAGCACGTACGGGACTGCACGAAGAAGCGAAATAAAAAAACACACACACACACACACACAAACCGAATAAAAATTACCACGACCCAACGAGGAGCAGCAGCAGCAGCAGAAAAAAAACACAGCAGTACCCAGAGTCGACGAAAAAAATCTTTCCGATCAAGTTAAAACCACAGCGCAGTGGTAACGCTACCCGTGCTCGCTTTGATGAGTGGCCCTAAATTGACTTGTTGAATAAAGTTCCGAGTCGAGAGGTTCCGCGCACTTAAACGGCTGGGAAATTGAAGCGAATGGAAAGTCGAGCAGTATACCGCGGCAGGCTGACTGAGTACAAGAGGGAAAACAGAGAGAAAGAGAGAGAGAGAATACACCCTGAAGTGGCTAACCGAGCTCTCCCTGACTCTCGGAAGCTTCCCTAACGGAGCAGCGCAGTCGGAAAGTAACCAAACTGATGGGAAGAAGAAGCAGAAAAAAAGGCGCGCACACACACACACACACACACAACGCATCAGCACCGCACGAGGCAATCCACTTGAGATCAACGCTGCGTAAACCAATATCGAAATGACGAACGCTCGCCAACGTTGATGGAGCAACAGCGAAAATAAAAAAAAAATATGGAAAGAAAAATGTAAAATAATCGCTTCCCTCTTGCGTACAGCCGTACCGGGCACAGTCCATAACTTGTGCCAGCTGCTCCAGGGACAAACGAAAAAGAAAATCACCCAACGAAAAAGCGCAACGTGACGTGGGACGGATTGCGAAGAGAACAACGGTGTGAGTGGGAGCAAGAAAAAAAAAACTGCTGCACGTCAAATGAATGGGAAAATAAAAATTGTAAAAATAAATGAGATTTTCCTTTGCCGACAATTTGCATCCCCACGAACAATGGGATTTGTACGTGCTAGGAAAATGTGTACATATTTTTGCTTTAATCCTTAGTTGAACGTTACACAAGAAGCAAATTAAGTCGTTTTAGTCCAACAAATATTCTTGTTGCATACATTTAGGAGGTTTCCACTTTCCATACCTTTGCGGTGGCTGCATGATCGCAATTACTAAAAAATACTGCGTGTATTTCAATACACATTTAAACAGTTTCATTTTATTTTCTTGCAGTATAATATTGGGTTCACAACATTTCGTTTACAACTTTATTCAAAATAAAAAATAATTTAATGTACACCATTGCCAACATTCAGGCGCAAATAAATCGATTTATATATAATATCACTTTTTACACACTGTTAAGCGTATAAAAAATTTCTTTACCTATTTTAGTACGTAATTTGTGCTAACTGAGCATTGAAATTTTCATTTTTTGTCCTGTTTTGCCCAAAATCGCACATACGCAAACCCAGCATGCCAGCAGCACAATTTGGAAGTCCTAAAACTGCAGCACACAAAACTCACCAGCTGAGATCTCTCCCGTCTTGCACCACTCATCACCGGCGCGTTTTTCCCATCCGGGAATATGTAGAAGAACGCAAAAAAAAAAATACAAGCACCACGCATCGCAACGAATGAGCAACAAAGCCAGTCACCAACTTCTAACTATAGTTGCAATTTATAACGAGGCCAACTACCCCATGGCCGTGCACGGGACCGCGGGAATGACGATGACGGGCGAACTGATGATGGCGCCCGATGATGCTAATGATGATGGTCCGCTGACGGGCGGGCGCACCGCGCAAAGAAGCGTAAAGAAAATTGTGAAATAAAATAAAATAAAATACGTACACATAATAGCGCCACTTTGTTCTGGATGAGTTCGCACGCCAACGAGCAAATTCTGATGGTTTTTTGTTTTGTTTTGTTTTGGTTGCTGTTGTTGTTTTGTTTCGTTTTTCATTTTCCCTCCCGCCATTTTGCGTGTCGTTTCGGCTTTATGTTTCGCTCTTGTTTTTATTCCATGCGAGGCTGTGGTGGGAAGCTGTGCTCGCCTACACGCACACCGATAGCTACAAAACGCACAGGACGCACTCGGATTGAGATTGCGAAAGACACCCACTCTCGTCCAACCATTCCACGATAATGAGATTAACCACTCGAGCCTTCTTGTTGCTGTTGGCTCTGTTCGCTATGAATGGCACAGAAATTAACTGCAAGTGATGTTTCCGCGGGCGGGACGGATTTGAGGTTCGCTCGCCTGCTGGCCTCCCTGCAATGCCAACAGCCGAAACCGTCCACACAGCGCTTGGGGCAAATGAGTCTTTGCTGTGGGGAGTATTTTTTTTTTTTGGTCGCTCCGTCTACTTCTACCTGCCACTGTTTGCTGTCCCGAGTTTTGTTGCCGGCACCGTGATTATAGAGCTAATATTTTCCCTCGCGATATTCACACTGCGCTTATAATTTCCCTCTTGACTTGATGCGATAGCATACAGCAGGCAGCAGGCTGGCGATTTTTCTTCTCCGCCCAGCTTGCCGCTTTGATTTGACTCGGGCTATGCTTTGGCATTTTGTGTGAACTGACGATGCTACAAAAAAAAACAAATACTAAAATAAATACATCAAATCCCAACGATAGCATCAAACGTGGAGCCATGTGAATAAAGCGCCACTGTCTTACCGATGGTAAATATTATTGGTGAAGAAGCAAATATTTCCACCATGGTTGCTCCATTCCTGCCGAAACGTCATATTCCGTAACTAAGTTTTCCGCTAGACATTCGGGCGATTATGAAGAAACATTTGGCAAATAGGATAGCAATAAAACTAGCAATCCCGGCCCGCAAAAGTCAGTTGAACGTGTGTATGTGTGTGTGTCTGTGTGGGACAGAGAGAACACTACCAAACCGGGAAGGAACTAACCCAGATATATCGAATAGGTGCAGGGATTCATAAATCCTGTTATCACGCAAGAGCAAAACAGAGCGTGAGGGTATGGGATTAAGCGCTGGGATTTAACCTCGTCCCGTGTTCACTGGATTAGAGCAGGCGGGGAGTGCTAGAATCCAGCCGTACCGGATCCGGTTGCTGCTAATCTTTATCGATAGTACACCGGTGATGGTGTTTTCCTTCGACTCCACTCGCCACATACCATCTATCGCTGGTTTCACTCTAAAACTACCGAACGGTCCACGGGAACCTTCCAGATGGGAAGCAAATTTTACGGCGTGGAGCCGTTCCGAACCGACCAGCTTACCAGTGAGCGCTCTGCGGTAGACGTTACCGCCATCTTTTTTTTTTTTTTTGGTTCTTTTTGTTGTTTTAGTTTTACGACGCTCACTCTCGAGGGCTTTGGAAATTTACTTTTGCAAAATCCAACGTCCACTTACCGCGGCGCTTGCTGGCACGGGTGTAGATGAGCAGGCTTTAGTGGGAATGATTTCCAATTTCAATTATTAAAATATTGAACGAGACGATTTGTTGCGCTGGTGCGCCTGGCCTGTATGCAATCGGTGTGATGGTTAGCATAACATTCAGGCGCGTCGTCTTTTTTTTTGGTGTGGGAATTTTGACATTTGAAGGCACCAGCCACTGTACGATTTCCAACAGAGTGTTACAACTGCAAAGAACAATTGCCAATGTACGAAAAGGACGCTCCAAATTGCAGTCATCCAATGTCTGACCTTTTTTTCTTTTATCTCACATTTGAGAGAAGCGAAATCGGTTTTTTTTTTGGTACAGCCATTAAGCTGTAAAGCGTAAGCAACAAGCCAAGGTTCATTAGAGCCTGTCAGCTACGGACAACGGAAGGTGAATAAATGTGCTCAAACCCTGCTTCACGGGTTTGCCTTACGGACGTTCGGGCCCTTTAACAGGCGCAACAGACACATTTTAATGAAATCAAATCATTTCAACGATCGTGCTGTCCGAATCGTGACAGTGTAAGGAAGGACCGGGTGCACGGTCGCCAGAACTGATCGAGCAAGGGCAACTGTTGCCCCGATAACCCGTGCTGCTGGTGGTGCCGCCGCTGACCGCCTGACAGGTCTGCTGGTGAAAAGTGAAATTTGCTTCTTGAAAAGGGTTTATTACTGTCGCCGGATCCGATGCTGCGCTTGCTGTGCTGTGGAATGAACCTTTTCCACATACACACACACATATATATACATACACTCCTAATCTGTGTGTCTGTCTGTGTGTGTGTGTGACACTATGATAGAGGTCAGATTCGTGGGTCAGTCAGGTTCCTGCTGATTGCTTTTACCACAGCAACAACCAGCAAGCCGCCTCCATCGCACACGGCGATAGGGAAATGCGGTGGGATAATTGCAAGAACGAGCACTGTCTTTAGCCGAAACAATTACACTTCACAACGCCGAGACGTGAAAAGTTTCGCAAGAAAGCGGTAGTCAAGCAAATCGAATGCGAACGATAGCTTAGTGGCGGGACTGGCTCGGGGACTAACTTTTGGTTATTCAGCCCGGTCACCGGTCAGAAACACACGCCCGTACCACACCACGCATCCGCATTCGGAAAAACTCCCCCACATTCTCCTCCCCCCCCCCCACCCCCCTCCCCCCAAATGCCCACCTCAAAGACCGGCGAGTGAAGTTATGCGAGATGGGAAGATGAGATGAAAATGGAAACTATTAGCAACATTTCCGGTCGCTGGTGGCGAAGGAATTTGGTGGCTCGCATTGCAGCTGACACGGTGTAAGTCCCTCGTCTGGGATTCATTTTTAACGACCCGAAAGTGTTTACTGCTGTTTCGGCCGTATCCCATGTTGCACCGAGCAACCCGCTTCCCATGCAAAACTGGGAAGGATGTCCATTCCAGCAAGGAGGAAAACGCACAGCACTACATCTTCCCGACCGGTTGCCATAAATTAAACTTCTTCGGTAATCTAATGTCCTGCTCGAGGTGAAACTAATGCACACTAGCCGACGTGGAATTATCAGGCGAAGAAATGCCCACTCCACGGCCTCTTTTGGGGTAAAGAGTTGACCGCTTGACCATTATCTTGCTGTGCAGTAGCCAACATTTGCCATAAAACGTGTAGCCATTCCTAAATATCGCACCACACCACACACACACATGCACAACCACACAATCACGGCTATGGGCAGGAAGACAAACGGTGCGAAAAATTCACACCAAACCACCGGTAGACATCGCTAAAGCAAAGCCGCACACAGCACGGCCCTTGGTCCGGGTGAGAAAAAGCTCATTATTTTCTTCGGTCAACGACGATTAAAAGATAAGTGTGTGCGGGAATAAAATATTGGTATCCATTAGCAGTTTCGGGGCTTACTTCTCTCACCGTTCTTCGTTTTTCTATTCTTTTTTTTTAATTAGCGACCCTAAAAAACGCACACGAACGCTGTTTGCGAAGGCACAGCGACACGGGCGATCAAATGAGCGTCCGGTACGGTAGCGCCGCAGCAGTAGCAGTAGTAGTTCCCACCGAGGTATTTGCTCAAACGGCTATCCACTCTTAATGGGTGGCCTTTTGCTACATGAACAGTGTAGTGGTTTTGCCGTCCTGGAAGCGTGGAGAACCCATTTGGTACCGTGCGTCGAGATGATATTGAATCTGCCTGAACCACACCACCTGACCACAGTATCGCCTTAATGCTTCTTTTCCCTCTTGTTATTTTTTGTTTTGTTTTTTCTTCTTTGATACGCTGCGTGTATGTGTGATATGCGCTGCTGGCGATCGCCACGTGTGACGCGTGACTTGCGTTAATGGTACACACCCGAGGTAACAGCTGCGCTGGCTATCAAAACAGAATTTGACACGCCAACGTGCCGGCTATAAATGGCATCACAGATCCACGCACAACGAGCCGCAACGGTTTGACAAATAAACGAGCAGCTGGAGCGAGAATGAGACACGCTTGGTTTCCCATATGCTCCAGGTTCAAACCATCCGGAGGAGACACCGTCGTCAGAGTGTGACATTACCGGCAAGAAGCAAGTTCCCACCGCAACCGATTGGCGAAGTAGTCTTGCTGGAACTCGTGATATCTTTTGGGCAACCAAACAGATACAATAAAACCAATGTCTGATGGGTCATCGTTACTGGACGTCCGGTTGCCGTAAACTATCATTCAACTTAAAGTGCCAACTATTTTATCACTCATCTTCAGCGACTCTGTGTCCGAGTTCTTGAGGCTACTCTGGTCGAAATGCCAAGAGTCTCACCAGGAACGAAGTAGTTGGAGATAATTTAGAAGAGTTCAAAATTCCGCCAGAAACTTGTAGAATTCATGTGCAATCGATCTCAAAATATATCGAGTATTTAAACAGCTTGCATCCCAATCTAAACATCCATCTCAATATCTAAATCTTTCAATATCTTTCTTATTTGCCCTTGTTTGTTCAATATTCTACAGTAACTCCTAAGACGTGATAACTTTTTAGAGTTCCAAGAAAAAGCACTCATCGTAGACTAGGAATTTACTAAACTTTTTAACATATCTGTACAATTCTTCAAGGGTACTGCTGCACAGCCTTGCATCAAAAGCCTTGTGCTTTGTACTATCACGTCAGCTTAGGTGTAGCTAAACACGAGATCACTTCACCGTATCTACACCTTGCTGAAGTGTGGCACTCTCACCGAAAGCCACTCATTAAACTTTCAACCTCACCTTCCGTTGTCTGAACACATCATTGCACAATGATGTACATTTACAAACAAGCTCTTCAGTACCTTCAAGCAACTTGAACCCAAAAAAAAAATCTACAAAACAAGCTTCCTTAGGGTGGCAAAGCTTTCCAAACGAGGTTTCTTTGGTGAGCAGGTGAGGTTTGGCAAGTTGGTGGCATTGGTCATTACAACACCGAAAACCCCTCACAATTTCCTTCCCGGCGAGTGATTGCAAGTACATTAGCACGGTGCGAAACATACATAAAGCAAACAGCACTAGCATCCGCATGCCAGGTGTGCGGACCAACCATCAAACTATTTGGAGCAACTTGACCTCGCTCCAAAACACTTCGGGGGAGGGGGGGGAGGAATACGCCCTGGTTTTCCGGAGTGACCGGTAGAACACTCCAGCATGCATGTATGCAGCTTACAGACACAGCGTGATCCAGGAGTACCTCGTACAAACAGCTTTTTGGCATGCATTATTGTGTACGCCTGTGCCTGGTGGTGCCTGGAACATGCCATGAGTGCTGGTATTGCAATTGCATGCTTACCAGAAAGACACATATAATTTAGGCATACATCAGTGTTCGACTGCTGTACGGCAACGACCCACTCCGCTATGCACCGTGTGCGATAAGAAAGCTATTAACGAGCTGCTGCTGCTGCTGCAGCGAGCTTTGGCGTTATTGTAGCTAATTTGTGTGCCTGGGGAACCACTTCAGCAGAACAACAACAAGCACGCTAAAAATTAGAGTACACTTGTCGGTTGGTAGGAAGCTAAACAAACGTTCCACCGGCTCCTGCTTGCTCTAATCCATTAAAGAGCGATCGGTTATTTTGCTTCCATTGTGCACACATTCGATGTATCCGTAACTCTGCTAAGGATTTGTTTTTCTTCATCTATCTCCCTCTCTCTTTCTCTCCCCCTCTCTCTTTCTCTCCCTCTCTCTCTCTCTCTCACACACACACTCTCTCTCTACTGCACAGAGCCGGTACTGCTGGTACAGCGTGTCTGTAACGAGTGGCGGTATTATTAATTTTAATTTACACCGTAATGCATCACAACACCAACAGCGGGAAGGCCACCAGTGTCTCGATGAAGTTATCCACGCCGACGCCGGTCCGAACCCCCTTAACGCAAAAACAATTCATTAATAAGTAATTAGCGAGATTATTATCGCGCCCGTCGGCAAAACAAAACAAAAAAAAAGCCCCGGCCGGCGGTACGCCAGCCTGCGTCGCAGCTACGAGCGAGTTACTTGCTGGTGCACGTGTAGTGGTACACGCCTTCCTGGCTCGCCGTGTTTGGAGATTGAGCAAAATAATAAAATGCGTCCCATCCCAGTTTGCTTTGGTGCGTGCTGTGTCGGGCTGTGAAAAAGTAGAAAAACACACACTCATAAGCACAAGGTATAAATCATCCGACAATGGTGCAAATGCTGGGCTGCTTATGTTGGACGTTTCGCTGTTGAGAAACCGCTTGTAAATTAGCGTTGTACACCCTGGAACGTTTCATGCCAATCGACCGGACTGCATGCGGAACCAACGGCAACAAAAAGATGGCTGCAACAATAAATAATACGCCCCAAAACTCATACTCTCCTTTTTGGGCACATGCACTCCATCGTCCCGGAAATCTTCACACTTTTAAAGGATCTTTTAAACAGCTTTAGCGACTCAAGTGACTGGTGCTCATTGATACGCTTCCGAACCGCAACCAGCTCGACGATGAACCGGAGTACTTTATTAGACAATACTTAAGGCGATTGTGTTGCCATGGACACGAAAAGCAACGCCGAGTATCCGATTACGCCACCGGATCACGGCATAAAAGATGAAAGCAAAGATGCCGCCGGAAGTGTTGTCTTTACAAGCGCTGTCTAAATAGATTAACGCTTTCTTAAAGCAGACGAGCGAGAGAGAGAGAGAGAGAGAGAGAGAGAGAGAGAGAGAGAGAGAGAGAGAGAAACAGAGAGAGAAAGGAAGCAACAAAAAAAAACACACACAGAATGGACCAAAACACTTCAAAAACACGACCATTTGACTGCCGGCTCTGTTTGCTGGTCGCAGGTTGAAGAGCTAAAGTATTAGCTTATCCCTTCAGGTTGCTCGGCGTTGCTTCGTCATTATTTAATAATTTTGCCGCTTCGCCGAATTGGCTGCGGCAAAGCATGATGCTGCGAGCAATTAAAGTTTGTTTGAACGAGTGCGAGATTAGTGAAGCGCAAATCGCTACCAGCTAGTTTGCGTTCGCTCGTTTAACATTCGCTGAAACACTGCCCGGCCTTGCCGGGTTTTAGCTCTCAAGCGCTTCGCAATCCGGATGCGATGGCCACCCACATCCACCAGCGAAATCTTTGGATGAGTAATGGGGAAATTTTCCTTGTACCGCGTTCCTCGGTGCGGCTGCGTTTCAATGCCGCACCAGTGCCAATTAGTGAGATTGCGTTTGCGATACATTAAGGCTGATTGGGTGGTTCAGAAGGTGCATTGTACATCCCTTTACTGTGCACGGTTCTGCTGCTGGAAAAGAGTATTTCTTTGTTGACAAGAGATGCCAGAACCAACAAAGGATAGACGTAAACCAAGCAAACTAAGCAAATAACAATAAACGACGTGCAAAAATAATTTACCAAGCTTCGGCTCATCGCACCGAATTTATCGATAGTGCAAAACGCTTGCAAGTATGCGTTTTTCTTTAAACATCATTGTTAAACAACTTCTTTCATTGTTTCCGTGGAAGAGGAAAGCAGTTCCGGAACACGTTTCAATCAATGCTTTCTCTGAAAAAAGTAAGATATGATAAGTGATCTTTGCAAGTGATCGGGAGTTACTATTGATCTTTTAATAAATTGCATAACTTTAGGCGCTTAGTTGCAATTGCAGAATGAGCGTTTCTTGCCTTCAGCCAAACGTCTTGGATGTTAACACCATCTCTCAGAGCTACAAACTCCCAACACCCGTTTAGATATTAAAAAATATTTGCTGTCAGGAGATGAATGATCTAGCAGCTTCTCAGGAATACGAACTCCCATATTAAATTAACCCAGATTGCACAATGTACGTTGTGCGGTTCATTAGGAATTTGATATCCTGACACCTTAGTAGACCTACAAACTGTCACTTTTCCACAAATGTTTCTCGTCACGCCAGTGCGATCGCGCACGGTATCAGCTGAGTGCTAATTACCACACATAACAAAATCGATACCCATTGTAAGGAAAAGTTTTAAAAACTACGTCACCAGCGGCTCGAACGCGTGTCAAACAATCTCGAAAGTGTTCCTACCTCCCTCGCACTTCCGCCGTACCACCCGCCCCCCCCCCCCTTCCACGCCTTCACGTGACGTCACGCTAATCACCATCCAATTTCGAAATCTTTCTTCTTCCCTCCCACCTACTCCCCCACCCCCTCAGCGTCGCCTCACCAAATTTTCCTCCCAATTCAGCGTGCACGAGCGATGANTTGAAAAACTTAATCACTTTAGCAGAAGCTTTGTGACATTTTCTATAGTGCAACTGTCAGCTGTGATGGTAAATAGAACGTGCAAACTGTGTTGCAAACACATCACGTAGCAAATGAAGTGTTAAATCCAATCGGCTTACCGTATCACATCCACACCGGCTTGCCAAGTGAACCACGACTAAAACACACGCCAATAAAAACGCCCATTCTGCCAAGCCCCAAGCATGCGAAAAGTAGCTGGTAGCTGTTACCTTTATTGTAGACGCCAAAGATTAAAAAGAAAAAAAAAGCGCAAACGCATCAGACTGATGAATTTCTATGCGGCGGAAAAATGTGCGCATTATTATTTGTAAAAACATCAAACAACATTACCACCGCCATTATCGACATTCTTTCATCTTTCCACCCAGCGCGCGTGTTCGGTGCTGTGGAGGGCAAACAAAGAATGAGAAAAAAACAACAGACAAACGAGAACGGTGAAGAGAGATGTCAGCGCGGGAAGCACACACCAGCAAACCGTCCCACGTGGCTTCGAAACATAAAAATGTTTTCGTGTGTTTTTTTTTTTTGGTTAGTTGCTGTAAAAAGCTTACAGCGAATGGCGAAAAAAAGCAATCACACAGACGCGCGCGCGGTACAACAACCAGCAACAACTGAGAAACGCAAACAAGAACCCATCATTAGCTATATTTTGCACAGGTGTGGTGTGGACGTCCATAAACCGAATCAAGCTGGTGGCGACGCTCTTCTCGAGATGACCTGAGTGTGTGTTTGTATGTTGTTTTTTTTTATTATTGCGATTATATTTACCTGATGGTTAAAAAATGGAAAGACACAAACATACACCACCGAACAAAAGACCTGATGACAAGCAACAGCCATACTCCTTCTTTTATTTATCTCTCTCGCTCTCTCTCTCTCTCATACTCATCCGTATTACTCTTAGACCCGTCATGTACTAAGCTGTCAGATTGTTCAAAACTCGAACCACTTTATTCGTTTATCCTACTGTCAAAGCCTTAGTTGAATATTTTGATTGGTAATCTATATATTATAGCTTTGAGTAGCAATATTTTTTTTAAATCTTTTTCATTGAAATTTTCCTTAGTGTTTCGTTCTTTATTTTACACTTATAATGAAGGTAAAATCGTAAATGTAATATATGGATTTCTTTCTAGAGAAAATTAACAACAAAACTAGTTGAAAAGAGCCTCGTTAAAATATGCATTCTTTCCAGCACACAATTCTAATACACACATTTTTTTCCCCTGTTACCCGTACATTTCCATACCAATTAATTATTTATTCAAACGTAAGGTGATTGGGGGAGTAAGCTGTCGTTAGAAAGAAAACCGCAAAATTAGCTCCAGTTTTCTTTTCTTTCTCTCTCTCTCTCTCTCTCTCTCTCTCTCTCTCTCTTTCATTTCCGTTTCATCGCTCACGTACGGTAGCACGGACTCGAACCAAAACAGTCGATAAAGTAAAAAAAAAGTCTCGTTACATCTATAAACAACTTCCACCACGGTTACGGCAATTTGGTTTAGTGAACGTTTTGTTCATCCTGTTCCATTTTTTTGTTCATAAAAGTACTGCCCAAGACACTGCCATGTCTTTAATGATATGTTTTTGGTGAAATAATCGTCTAGCGAGGGTCTACAACGGACGGTGTGATGAGCACTGGCCGCACCAGCGTTTGATAGTGTGCATTTGAACCGTCATGCTTGTATACTAAGATCCAATGACCCAACCAAGGATGTGACGTACCGTGTGACGTACCGCTGCAATGAAGCGCATTATTTATTTAGCACTGAAAATGGGCATCGCTGGTAATCGCCCTCGTTAACCGCCACAAGTTAATAATGGACATCGTAAGTGGAACAACTGCACGGTACCCGTTTGCAAAGGTGATAATTAGTAGCAGTACAGTGGTTTCCCATCGAATGCCATAACTCATAGATGCTACTAGTATGACGGCAACGAGGATAATACTTATTAGCTTTTGATTGCTTGTTTGTTTATTTATTGCTTTTTTAACCATTTTAAAATTGATAACTATGGTGGATAAATGGGTTGATCTAGTAGCTATACCAAAAAAAAAACAACAAACGAACGTCATGAGAAAAAGGAGAAGAGGAAGAAAAACAATAAACAAAACAGCGATAGAGCGTGATTAAGTTGTGTACCATATGATGGCAAAACACACGCCACCGCGATATGCAAATTGTCGAATGATTTGATAAGCGACGGCTAATTTAATTCGGTTCAGTTCCGTTCCCTCGCTCGTTTGCACGTTTATACTAACACCGCTGCACGCAAATGTGTGTCACAACGAACTGTCAACGCTGCCTTTGACAGCCTGCGAAGCGCCCAAAATCAGCGCGTATGCTAATTTTTGCCGCTTTCCACCGCCCAGGGAGCATATGCAGGGGATGGAAACGTATTCCCTTTTGCTCGGCTGGTTCGTGTTTTTCATACAGGGAAATGTTTCCGACCGCACGCTCTGTCGGCTAAAGGCCGCTTGATGTATTGTTTTGGGTCGTATGTCAGAATGAAGTTTGCTTTAATTTTCTCCATTTTGTGTTACCTATTTTTGTTGCTGTTGCTTCCACCAGATAAATAAAACCTATATCGTGTCGATTGATGTCACACAAATGATTCGCCAGCTTCCCGCGTGAAGAAGGTGTGAGCAAATAAGAATTAAAAATAAAAACAACAAACAAACAATTGCCACTGATCTGTTTGCACAATGAAAGGTTCATTCGGTCGTGGCTTATAAATCGGCACCGTAAAGATGGGTCGAAAATCCGTCAAAATAGCCGAGCAGCAAGAGAAATGTTTATCAATTTGTCAGTGTCGCTTCATCGCGATCGCGATGTTTGCGTAACCGGCGGCGTATTGTCTTCTTTTTTTTTATTTATGTTTGTTTTTGCCACCCGTTTTTTATTCTAATTTCTTCCCATTCACTCGCCGGTTTAGCTCTCTTTCCATCCTTCCAGCTTGCCTGCACGAATTGAGACATCTCGTGCCAAAATTTCTGCATCATTTTACGCGGCAACCGTACGGAGCACTCGTGTCGTAGCCAATGGCAAGCAAAAAAAATTCGCACACAATTACCTAGGGAAATGCGCGACAGTGAATGGGCTACACAAAAGGGCGAGATAATTCAATGTTCCCGTAGGCCAGCTAAGGGGTGCAAGGGCAGCACCGGAGCACTGATTTCACTCTCCACCGGGAACATCGGATGACGGCTGTGACGGCGACGTGCAGCGACATGATTGCGGGCGCGATGCCGACTGATGAAGGATGAAAAGAAAAATAAATTGGCACACAAAATCGAATTGCAGGTGGAAGCGAACTCGTCCACAGCGGTACTTTGCGCCCTTACTCCCATCCTCCCTCTCCAACCCTCCCCCCCCTCCTCTTCCTCCTCCCCCTGTTCCCACTTTCTCCTTGCCCTGTGCGCATAAGCACGGCGAGTGAGCGATTGTGCAATTATTTTGCATAAGTCCTGCCAGGCGCGATAACTCTGCCGGGTCCCACTGGCGGGACTGGAAAGCGAATCAGAAACATCGGTGTAATTCAAACGGGCAATAGCAGTACGCGCACGGACTTGTAATGAAAAATGAGACTTTAGCAAATTGATTACAATCAATCAAGCGATTTTCCAGCGAGTAAAGGGGGGCCGGGTGGAAAAGCGTTCAATCTGTATCCGCGATACGAACGTTTAAGCGCCGCGGTGGTAAAAGGGGATTTCCACGGGAAACCGATAATTGGGCGGGATTCGAATTTTATTTCCCGCTCTATTTATCTTGCCATTTTTTCGCCGACTTTTCAAATTAAATCTGGCTGTACATTGTTCGTAGTTGTGGATAGTTGCACCAACAATAAGTCCATAACTAGCAAGTGTAAACAAGTGAAGCGCAAAGTTTTATCCAAGGTTCACGAATTATTTGCCAACAAATTAATACTAACCATCTTAGTACTAATCAAATAAACCAACCCAAAATTCCTCTCGATCAACATATAAGTGGATATATTAGTATTTTCTATATATTTAGTTGATACAAAGAAATTAAAATACTACGCTGAAAGTCCTGGAATCTCTGAAGTACCGAATTTCTGAGATATTGGGCCAATTGGGTACTAAAAATAATGTATAAAGAAGTTGTCTTTTTCAAACGATATCATTTTCTAGGAAAATTCTTACTGAGGTACTGAGATATCTGAGATGTGAGATTCTATATCAGTATCATCCAGCTATATTGGGAAAAGCTTTTCCCCATGAATCCCTTACATCTTCATGTTGTTTTAAGCAACTGTCCGCAACGTCAAGGAATATTAGAAGTAATTCATCCCAACCCTGTTGTCCCTCTATTGGGAGTAAGAATTCTGGAGTATTGTGGCTAGAATAATGCCCGATTTGACTTTCACAATTAGCATTCCAAATCATCCAGTGCCAAAGCCATCGGAACGATTGCATTTGCACCAGTTTCTTCACCAGCAATGTCAGGCACTTCGTCATCACTCGTCTGCGATGCTGTCATAAATATGCATTTAAAATACTACCAGCACGGCTACCAGATTCATCCTTCCCGAGTGGATGGAGCAGGTTAATTTTTGCATTTGCTCCTGGATCTCCGTATTATAAGGTAGCTTCGCCGGATCGTAAATGTAAATCGTCAGTATCCCGGAAGCATTCACCCGTGTGGACATGGCATGTGATGTGTCGAGGATGTGGTGTACGTAAGAAACCAGAGATGAGGTTACGGTACGCTGTAAGGTCATCGTTTCGCGCTAAGTACAAAGACCGGTTGCTTCTGCCGGGTGCGTGCAAAATTGCCGTACACGCCAGAAAAAGGGGAATATCGGGAGGACTTTTTGATGTGTCTTGTGTGCGACTTTAACGGGATGGCCAGCCCTACCTTCGGGGCATATCCTTCGGGTACCACCAACACACTCTCCCCCCCCCCCCCCCACACACACACACACAGTACATATGTACACATTGGTTCGGACACCGAACGTCGATCCCATGTCGGCAGCAGCTAATGTTTTGTCAGCAAACCATTTTCCAACGTAAACAAAGGAAGCAAAAGGGAATGCTAGGGGAATTAAATTATTCATTAATTCGATTGTATACACTCTCTTCTGTGTCTCTTTCCCCCGTCACGTCTTCGAATACGCCCGATAGACGTGCATGTATATTTTGACTGATCTCTCGAACCCTTGACTTGCCACCGTGGGAGGCAGCTTGGCAGACTGGCCGCTGACCGTGCCTGGAAACCCCTTTGCCCAACGGTGAAAGGGACGCGTGTGAAAAGGTTAGGCACCACGGCAGACGGGGCATCTCCGGGCCGGGCTAATACGCCAAACTCGGATGAAATGCGTCACGAGCTGAATGATAAGGGAACCCAACAGTTGGAGCAAGCGGAAAAAGGTGAAACGGTCCAAACCGGAACGGAACCTCTCGCTACGGCAAGATCGGAGGTTGGTAGGAAAGCGGACGAGGAGACACAGAAAAAGGGACAAATGATTAAGATCTCTCGGGTAATCATACGGGCTTCCCGCCCGTGGGTCGAAAAGAATGGTCTGTTGATTGGAAAATTCTGGCACTATCGGATCCCTTTTCCCTGTGCAGCCATCTTGGAGGAGTGCTTCTTGACAGGCAAGTGTGTGTCCATTGTTTCTGACCGTTTCTTAGGCACGTGCTGCCCACACTCCCACCGTGGGATAAACCCGGCGTGGTCCGGACATGCTGCATTTGGGGAGGGGGAGGTGAATTATTCAAAGCGAAAAGGCTAGTTCTGCTACTTCCGCATTCCTTCAAGATGGTTCAATTGTGAATGATGGCTCTTACGTGGGTTACGTGCTTCCTGTGCTTCAAACCGTACAAACATTAGACATTTCATGTTTTTTATGACACATATTCAAACTACCCACTACCTGCCCAATATTGCTAGTTACTAGATGATATTACTACTGTTATTGCGTTGTTCCAACGGTTGGTAGGAGGTTAATTGTCTAAAACTAGTTGTTAAACCACTCTTTTTACCGCTACCGAATACGATTGATAGATTATTGGTCAATTGAGTGATAATCATGATGGTGTTCCCATGCCCACCAAAAAACCACGAGTCGATTACAAAAGTGTAAAACAACGTTCCCTGTTGAACGACGATTTTGCGCTACGTACGCCATATTTACGAGCCGGCAAGATGATGTGCAAACTTCATAAAACGCACATAAAACCTACACCACCAGCGATTCGCATTACGATCGATTGACCGAGAGGATCGGTATGTGTGTGTTAACTGGCATGTACATGTGCGCGCGCTAGAGTGAGAGACAGACAGACTATTTGGATAATAAAATTTTATTACAGCCGCACAATAACTACACCACCACAAACATTCTAGCAACGCGACGCGTGCACTGTGAGTGTGAGTAAATGATGGTTAAATTTGCGTACGACGCGTACTGTACGGCGGTTGTATTAGTCGATTGATTTATTGTCAAACACTCGGTAGCGAGCCGCACTACTGATCTGTCACTATTCGTTTGACAATGGAGGCTTGTCAGATTGGTAGTAAACTTAAAGTATCTTCTCTTCCATATCCGCTTTAACTAGAACAACTACTCCAAAACAAACGGTTTGCGGGGAAAGCCTTTGGAAAACAAAACGTTGAGAGCCAAAAAAAAAACAGACATCTCTGCCCGAGTGTCTCTCTCTCTCTGCTCGAAAAGGAAAACGGTTTAAAGCTTAATTACAGCAACCGAATGACGTTGTCGTTCTCAAGGTTTCGTCCCTTAAGAACGCGCACCAATCTGGTCCCGGTCTGCGTGTCAGAAGGTCAGGTCTTCTAAAGGGAAAACATTGCGCAAAATGGTCACAAAAATCCGTGCGTTAATGGGATAACCCGAACGCATGTAGGGCCCGGGCAACCTTACCCAACCCTTCCTCTGGCAGGAAGCAAAAAGGGGTTTTTTGGAAAATGAATAATTTTTCCCCGTGCGATCCCGTACCTTCACACACACACGCACACAGATCCAGTGTGGCACGTGATTACCATAAAGGGTCGAGGAACGGGTCCGTATAAATGACCATCGAATGAAAATCACCACTTCATCTGCCAATACGCCAACTCCGCAAGGGTAAACGATGAAGGGACACGGCCGAAACAGTGAGCAGTGGAAGCCAAGGAGTGGGCAAACGACTTATGATAGGGTTTTTCCGGTGAATGTTTTCATTAGGAATGTGGGCGGACGGCAGAACATTCCACCCCATCTCCATCATCCCACTGGCATATCGGCCTTTCTGCTCATCAAAGTGCCCAGTGGTAAGAAGAAGAAGAAGAAGAAAAACGAAGGTCGAGAATAAAAAAAACAAAACAATGTACCATCCCGCACGTCACATTTCACGTTATCAGATTTTCTTTCCTGCTGCCCGCACTCGACTTAATCGCTCACAAACCTCATCAGCCGGTAACACACACTACGGTAGGCTGTGTGCTCGTGTAGTGACACGCCACTCGAGTGGCTGGAGATGTCCGGCATATACCTTTAAAGCGGAGCAGCCGAGCCTAGATTTGGAGGCGTAAATGGCTGCACATTCCGTACTGCATGTCATCTTTTTGCGAGCTCCTGCCGGACCGAACTCCCGGACGCGATGAAAAGGATTGCGAACAACGAAGAACCCGAAAGTGTTTATTTTAATATTCAAACATTAAAACAGATGTTACCATCCCGGGCCTATGATTTTCGGAATTGTCTGGGGCGTGGATGGGTTACCGTTGAGACAGAACTTTAATATCTTCCTTGCGGTAGACTTATAATGCGAACTGCTTTAAAAACACTTTACTTTGCTATTTTTATAGCATTTTTTTTTTCCTCTTTTATTGACCACGACCAAGAGAATAAATACGCTTTTTACAGGATTAATATCAAGCGTTTTATCCTATTCAATTAACGGGAGCCTAGTTATGCTATCAGCAAACAACGAACAAACACGAACTAAACTAGCGTTAATTTTCACCACCATGCCATTTTAAACCTTGTGCACTTCCTTAACCACGGAAGTGGTTGTTCGGCCATGTTCCATCTAAAAGACGCAAACGCGACACGCCTTCAATGTCCAGCAGCCCTGTTCACTAGCTCGCGTAAGATTATTTGTGCCGCTTGTGCATTGCAATGGATTTCAACATGCCCGAACAAAAAAAAAACCCCTTGCTGGCTTGTTGGAAACGATGCAGTGCGCGGACATGCTGTAGAAATATTATGAGACACGTAAGGCTACAAATTCTCAACGCAGGACGAAAGAAAAGCCATCGTTCTCTCGCAAAAGCTTAGCTAACTATACTGCTAACAAAGCTTTCGCGGCAAGATATAAAGCGCCAAATTAAACTTTGCTATAAAAGCTCGTTCGTTGAAGTTTAGGTAACCCTGTGAAAAAAGTATGCATTAGCTGTCTACACCATGTTTTGTAGGTCATTTCATTCTACACGTGATTAATCAGATGTGAGGCAGTCAATATGCAACGCAACGCTTAACAGTAGAAGTAACATCTTGTGTGTACGGAACGAGTATGCACGCATTTACAATTAGTCTGCAAATCCTGCAAAACATTATTTCCAAGCTGAATTCGTTTTACGCCTGTTTTTATGCAACTCGCGTTGCAAGGCTTTCGACAATGGGCGGCGATGGAACATACAGGTAGTACCAGTAATGCGCGATACGTGAACTACATGAATTTACATAAAAGGCAGAAATATGAGATCAACTGCATATCCGAAGCACTAACGAAAAGTCTAAATTGATCCTGGATGGAGAAGCTTCCATCAAATGAGCTTTAATCGATTTGGCCCAAGTATAAGCTGCACCATTTCGATACATAGAATACGATGCAGAAGTTTGTTGTAAGCTATTGATTGCAAACTGCATAATAAGGTTTTGCCCAGTAATATATCCACCCATTTGAAGTTCAAAGCCACGAACAAATTGGGTAAAAATTTGATGGCCGATGTATTGAAGTTTGGCAATTCATCTGTACGATTAAATAAACGTTGACCATCTTCATGCGGAGAACTATAGTTCCGGATGACAGCATAAAGCGGACCGAAATAGCTTGCACTATGGGATCTACCGTACATTGATTAATTTTCATATCTCAAATTTCAATTTTTATTTTCTCCAACGAACAACATTATTCATTTTTAACTAATCTGTATGTTTTGAGTAAATAAAAGCAGAGCGATAAATTATGTGATAGTCTGTTTATTTTATCGTATCATTTTTTAAACAAAAATTTTCAACATTCTACTTACGATTCATGTTTATACAAAGTCTTCTTCTTCTTTTATGTATGGTGATAGTGTACGGCTCTTGCTGTCAAAATAAACAAAAAACATGGATGCTGACAAACAACAATGGCCTACACCTTCAAAGGTGAAATCAGCTCAACAAAGATTGTAAGAAACCATTACATAAAATTAAAGTAGAATCTTGTTTGATAGGTGTGTGAAAATTACAGCAAATTAAACAAATGCACTTACATTTTAAAACCAGCCTTAAAATCGATACTATACATTACATTTCCTATGTTTCCTTTTTTATTTGTGCACCGTTAGTTGTCAACGAAGTTACCTCCGTCAAACGTCAACGTGTCAAATGAGCGACAGCTGACATAACCTCCCGTCCATGCGCATTGGTGTAAATGCGTTGAATCAACACGAAGAAACGGGAAGAGAGAACATCCAAGTGTGCCGTAGTCAGGGTGGGTAGCCGCCATTCGCAGGGAATAGCTGCTAAATTTTTCCTGCTGCTGGAACCGTTTTCTCTGTACGCTAAAGAAAAAAACGCACCCCAGTAACGTTTTTGGGGCGCAACAATTCGTGACGGTGTTACAGAAAAGCAGCGAAGCAACCGCTGCTAAAGTGTGTGCCAAAGTGAGTGTAAGGATTCTCCTGGGTGGGTGTGTAAGGTTGATCGGGGTTTTTTTTTCTTTTTTCTTTTCCTTTCCTTTGGAGTTAGTGCGTTGAACGGCAGAAAAGGGAGATTTCGGTTTATCAAAAGCGTTTGCGCTCCTTGAAGAAGCACATTGAAACCGCCAGTAACGCATAGCAAGTACAGTGTAAGCGCACTTTATGCACTCCAGGGGACAGTTTCGTGCGAGACGCGTAGAAAGTGCAAGAAAGACGGTGTGTGTGGTGTTAAACATTACAACGTAACGCAGCGTTTGTGCAGTGGTTAGAGACAAAATAGCACATGTGTTCATGTTCGCATTTATGTTCACCTTCCGGTTCACAAATAAACTGTTGCACCATACGAAGGTGGCACTGTTGGTGCACGAGCGAGTGAGGTTTCGGGAGCATTGGGTGGTCAGGCGACCACATAAAACAAAAAGACAAACCAACTAACAACAACGCAAACAACCAACAAACAAAAACCGCCCTACAAACAATACCAACCGTACAAATCTCATATGCGCATCTGTAGCAGTGTGCGTGTGTTTGTGTGTTTTGTGGTACAAACAATTGTGAACAATTCGTGCAAAAATCCTGTGACGTGTTTGTCTGCTTTGTTAAACGCTACATTCCAAACGTGTGTGCTCCTGTGTACGCGCGCGCGTGTGTGTGTGTGTGTTTGCAAGAGAGAAAAGGAAAGTGTGTCCTGCAACTTTTACTCGCTTCACATCGCATGGGCACACTTGCAAGCCTATTGAATGAAGATAGAAAGAAAGCAAAAAACAATCAAAGAAAGAAATGTCCTTGCTCCCCTTTTCATCATAGCGGGCAAGGAAAATTTCTTCTGAGCTTTCTACTATTTTTTTTTTTGTTGTATATCCACACGATGAAACACACACACACACACAGCCACATAGCCAACCATGTACAGTTTTTTTTTTTCATTTACACCCATTGGCATGTTTTGTCCTTTTGGTCGTGTATTAACATGATACATTAAGATGTATCTCATTGTGCCTACTGTTCGCAGTAAGAAAGATTTACCCATTTTGTTTTAGGGTATCGTAGAAACCATTGCTACAGTCGACGAAAATCAGAAAGATCCTGGTTGACAGTGCTCCGTATGGGGGTGTATGCATTTGTATCTGTGTGTGTGTGTATTTACGTAGATGGGCTAGTGTTCTCACGCGTCCTTGTCACCTTTTTTTTTCGCCTTCTTGCAGATGTGTGCGTGCGTGTGTGTGCGCGCGCGCGCGCGCGCCCGTCCATGTAGGTGTGTGTTAAAAGGTCGTAAATATCGCGAGGATCCTTTCTCTGTACCTGCTCTATTCCGGGCCTGTCAGCAACGAAACGTGGTTAGAAAGAATTAATATAATTATATTAATTTCCCCATCAGTGAGACAAAGCGGCAAATGTTTTAGCCTAACTCAAGGCGCAAAAGGATTCTTTCGTAATGGCATAAACGAAGCAAACTTTCAACGTCCAAATGGGTACATCTTCAATCAATCCTGGAAGCTAGATTACATCTTCCCTTGCTATCTGCAATCGAAACACTAGCCACTCAGTTGTTGCGTTGCACCAAACAGACGTGGCTGAAGAAGAAGAAGAAAAAAACAACACGCTTATAGTCACAAAGGGGCTGAGAGAGTTTAAATAACCAAATCACCGCACCAACGTTCTATTTTTAGGCAAACTCGACTGGTAATCGTACCGTGAAGGTGTTCGCCTCGCCAAACTTCCTGTACACCTTCCCGGCGGCGAATAAGGATATGCACTGGGCATGCTGCATTACTACATGTATGGTTTCCCTACACATGTCGCGCAGCTAAGCAGCTTTTAGGCTATTTACCTTCCCAGAGGCAAACACAATCCGGTTGACGGACGGCTAGCCCGAAACTCTCCCCCATCGCTTGGAAAAGGCCAAAAAAGGTTCACCGGCCCCCCCCCGGGTCCCGACTTTCCACCGCCGGCCAACTGTGGAGGGTGGTTGGAAAATCCCAAACCCAAATGCTGATGAGCAAGTGCGGCGTATGGGGGAACAACCGCTAGTAACACCGTACCACAATCATATTGGCCCTGCGCTTTACAAACGACCACCGGAGAAGATACTGCTGTTGCTGCCGCTGCTGTCCGCCTCATTCATATCCTTGCTCTTTCGTCCTTTTGCGTTGGAGCACTAGGAACGCTCTCTTACTTTACGCTCGTGAGAACGCGCGCTCTCTCTCTCTCTCTCTCTCTCTCCTGACGGACAGGAACTTTACGTGAAGCACGGGAAAACTCTTGCGCGATAACGAACTAGGGGACCAGATTCACTTTTTCTTTACGTTACCGTGCTCTCCGTCCTTTCTCGCTCTCTAACTCACTTTGTTGGTGTGCGTCACGAAGCTGTTACTGTCACAGTTTGGGAAATTCCCGGTGGTCGAACAATCGCGGACAGAATTTTTGCAACATCGTAACGGTAGCATTGTAATAGGAGTAATAAGTGCACTCGCGGTGTTTTGCTGCTTTTCGCACGTTATTAAATCGTTCTGTTTTTCTGTTACGCTTTGCTTCTCGTTTTTTTAAAAGCACGAGCTAAAAAGGTGCCCATCGCTCGTATGCGCTAGTGTGCAGCCAAACATGCACTTTTTCGCCTCCCATCCTCGACCCGGAGGTTTTGAGGGGGAGAGACATGTCGCATCAACGGTCCTTCCAAGCCAAGGATCGCCATCAGGTCGCCGACAGTTAGCAAATTAAGTTACCGAAGCCAGGGAAATTGTGTTCCGGCAGGGTGTGCAAGGTTCAATAGTTTGATAAGCAGCGCACCTACGCACGCACACAAACAGTTGCGTTTTAAGTGCCCGTTTGCCGTCAAATCAGCCGAACCGCGAAGGTTGGAAAGGGGAGGGGAAAAGTGGGGAGGGGGGGTGAGGGTGAGTTTTTGTGTGTGCTCTTAGAACAGGGGCTAGTTCGATGATGTTACAACTATAAAGTCCTGCTCGCCATTCGCTCGCTAAAGGGGTCGCGATGTTGTGTGGTGCGGTGAGTGTGTTTATTGATTTTCCTCGCCAGGACGGACACAGATGCTGCCCTCTGCGCTCACACGACACGCACGCACGCACACACCGATCCCGTGTTCACGGTAGACACAACACGCAGGAAACCGGGCAACGCACGCCTGAAATAATAGAGACTCTGTGGGATTGATATTTTACACAATTCTTTTCCTTTAAACACAAATAATGCCCATTTGTCGCGCAATAGTGTGGCACACAAAGTGTATCGCTGTGTGAAAAGGGATTGCTCTTAGCACCGTCGTCTAAAGTTTGCTGGTGTCACTAATTATGCATATTTCCGTACCTTCCCTGCAGCATTCCCGTTTACCTCGGTCCTGCCTGGGCATTAGCTGCGCCGAACACTCACACAATCAACCATCCAAACCGATCAAAACGATAAGCGGCGCCATGTAAAGATGTGCGTTGCCAATAACGTCAACCAGTCTGAAGCGACCATTTGCATCTTGCACGGTTGCCGTACCGCTTCCAGGTACCTTCCGTCGGTACGATAGGTCACGCGGGTATCGCTATACAACCGTGCATCGGCAGCACCCGTGGACACAGCAGCTGGCTGCGACGGATCTGTTAAACCAGTGCGCTCATAAACGTCTGTGTGTCTCTGCTATCAAATGTCCGGTGCGGATACGTAGGGAAGCGGAACGCGATGCTAATCGGTACAGGTAGGTTGTCAAGAAATATTACTTTATTCTCAAACAATCGCGACCGACAAAACAAAAGAACAAAACAAACAGTTGTAGCGAATATACTGTGCACGCCCGCATGAAACCATTTGCCGGCCGCGGCCCGAACATCGTGACGTCCTTCAGCAGTTGTCTCAGATGAAGTCATCACATCACGCACCATTAGCCGTCGTATGTGTGCGTTCGCCATACGCGAAATCTTCATCATCTCACGCCGCAGATGTTGATGTCACATGTGGTTCGCTTATCCCTTCTTTTCTTTGCCAAACTATTAACCATATTGTGTACCAATTTACAGCACATTCCAGCACGCGCGCATTTTGTCGCTTGATTCCAAATTGGGGCCTTCTTTTTTTTTTTTGTTGTTGTTCCTTCTCTTGCATTTCGATTAGATCGAACGCAAAGGAGAACCGATTGCGTGCGATGGTCGCCCGTGTTCGTTCGCTTATGGTTGCCCATGTGTGCACCGGATAGGATTACTCGTAGCCCGAACTCTGATTTGCTGTGAAAGACGCAATTAAATTCATTACATGCTTGGAACCATGCGTTGCGTTGCGTTGCGTTGCGCTTGTATTGTTTTGCGTGGGCATCCCTTGCTACCTCTTGTTTAACGCAACAAACGCTAACAAACACAGCATTCAGTGTGACATATAAAGCGCTGCAATTTACCGCAGGCAAAGCCAACGATGACGGCCGATGGACGTTTTAATTTGTGCATCCCAGGATGATACGAACAGCGTCATACTTTGTTTGCATTACTAATTTCGCACATTTCGCAATATCTCTGTCCACTCTGTGCAGTAGTCAATTAAAATACTTTGCGCTATGCGCCGTGCGATGAATGAACGTTTGAAAAAACGCAACCTATGTCTGTGATAAAGTATAATCATTTTATTTATTTCATTTTTCTCTTCTTTATTTGTGCTTCTTGTAGATTGTTGTTAAATCCACTCCGCCCACCTGGGAACAGTGTATGATGTGGCAGTAAAAAAAACAACAACAACAACAACAACAAACAGAACAGAAAAACAACACACTGCAGTTTCTTCTCATGCTTTTCATGTCCAAGTGATTAATCCGACGATATTCACTGTCACGTCAATTCGATCACACCAACGTGTGCATCTCGTGTGCCGAACGAGAACTGGATTTTGCGCACTCGCAATCACCCATCTACCCAATGGTGTTGCCGGTGGATCTGGCAGGCACTGTGCACCAGGTTTAAACGGGCGTTCGATCTCAAGCAAGCAAACGGATTTCAACACGAATATTAAGCACACACACACACACACATAAACATCACGGCATTTCAAAACTGCGAACAAGATGAAGCAAATCAATGTGTCCGTTGTGGGTCTGTCCGGTGTTGAGAAGGATAAAGGTCAGCTGGGTGTTGGGAAATCCTGCCTGTGCAATCGCTTCGTACGCCCAAAGACGGACGACTACGCGATCGATCACATCTCGGTGCTAAGTCAGGTGAGCCATTTGCTTTGCGTTTGTACACGCGACATACACGTGTCTGATAATGTATGTTTTTTTTTTTTTTGTTTACCATTGGTTCCCCTCTTTTTTTTGTGTGTCTTGTGCTTCAGTCCGACTTTAGCGGACGGGTGGTGAACAATGACCATTTCCTGTACTGGGGCGAGGTACGCAAAACGTCCGAGGAAGGCGTGGACTACAACTTTAGCGTGATCGAGCAGACGGAGTTTGTGGACGATGCCACATTTCAACCGTTCAAGGTCGGCAAGATGGAACCGTACATCAAGCGGTGCGCCGCAATCCGCATGTCGTCGCAGGAGAAGCTAAAGTACATCTGCAAAAATCAGCTCGGCATTGAGCATGAGTACGAAGAAATAGTCCTGCCGGAGGGACGCTTTCTCGTGGACGGGTTCGTGTGCGTGTTCGATGTGAGCGTCGTCCCGAATCGGACGGTGGAGAAGCAGGTCGAGTTTGTGACGCAGATCATCAACAACGTTCTGAAGGTGAAGAAGCCGGTCGTGCTGGTCACCACCAAGAACGACGACGCGAACGAGCTGTACGTGCGCGAGGCGGAAAAGATATGCTCGCGGAAGGAGTACAAGGGCCAGATACTGCTGATCGAAACGTCCGCGCACGAAAGCATCAACATCGATCTGGCGTTCGTGGTGCTTGCGCAAATGATCGACAAGGCCAAGCAGCGCTCGAAGGTACCGTCGTACGCGGAGGCGGCGAAGCAGCGGAACGATCTGCTGAATGCTAGCACCGAGTACGTGACGCGCCTGATACGCACGCAGATCACGGACCATCGGTCGATCTGGAGCAGCTCGTCGAAGAAGCTGTCGAACCACCGGGAATGGATCGACTTTCTCGAGCTGTTCGGTCAGGAGGCGGGCCAGCGCATCTTCCGGCGGCACATCAAGAAGCTGCGCGAAGACTACCAGTCGAAGAAGCTGCAAAGCTACATGGACTCGTTCGCGTGCGTGCTGCAGGAGATGCTGCCCGACATCAATAGCATCAACATGGAGCTGGACTGCTTTAACGATTGGGCATCGATACGGAACTACTTTCACGATCACATCGACTACGAGCAGTACTTTTTCGACGCGGTCGAGCGTGGCGGTAGCTGGGCGGAGCTGAGCGACATGAGCGATATGGAGGACGAGAATCGGATACCGTTCGATATACTCGAAACGCCCGATGCGGAAACCGTCTTCAAGAATCACATGAACGCGCTGCAACAGGAACAGAAGCGATTAGAGTAAGTGTGCGGTTCCCTGCGGTGCGATACGCCATTCCAGTTGCATTCCGTTTTAATTATCTCATGTTTTCTACACACGATTAGTTCCTTACAATAATTTCTGTGTACCCGGTACATTCGTACGCATACGATTCATGCAACACTAACTCTCATCCTACTTAATATTTGACGTTTTCGTTTGTTTTTTTTTTTTTGTTTTTGTTTTTGTTTAGAAACTTGACCTATACACTTGTCAAATCAAACGTCGGTTAGATTATTGCAATTGTTCGTTGATACAACAGTAGCACCGTTCGTTTACAGTAATTTTGCTTATCACGATTGAAAAAAAAATGATTAAGTTTACTTTAGTTTTAGTATCGTTAGAAGGATTGGTTTTTGTTGATACCTTTTTCTCACACGTAATGAGTTTTGCTCCCTGTTGTAATATCCCTAGCACAACCAATAGTTTCGTCCATTTGCATCATAATACATGATACGCTCGCCAAGTGATTTACACAGTCAAAGAAAGAAAAAAAAAACAAACATAACATTGCAGCTTTGGTGCTCTACCATTGCCAAACCGTTTCAACTTATGGTGCAAATCGATACATGTGCACGTAACTCTTCTTCACACATCACAACACACACACACGCACACAAGCCTCCATGCCTACCTTTCCATGCTCAAGCAAAACATTATGCTTAGATAAGACCATTTTAACCAAACAATTGATGCATTTGAATCTTCTTTTTTTTTATTCTCGTATATTTCTATCTTTGCTTGCATTGTGGTTTTGAACGTTAATCTGAACACGCACCGTAAACGTATGCGCGCGTGTCTGTGTGTGTACGTTTGTGTTATGTGTGCCTTCAACAGGATGCCAAAGAGGTGATTTATCCAGTTCTTTTTCTCATCTTCGTTTCACACTAACTTCTCTCATACACTAAAAATCGATTGAAATACACTAAACCATATTTTGTATGCATTGTCGGTATTAGGTCAAACTTTATTAACCGTACGAATATGGACCGTAAGACAGCAAGCATAGAGCAGACATCCTTTATTATCATTGAACCGGAAGTGATTCGACTGTTAAGAATAGCAATAGTATTCGTACATAAAAGTAATCGAATTAATTGCCCACTAATGAAACATAACAGCTGTAAGGAATACACTACGTTTAGCAGATTGTTCTAAAAATGGTTGAGGGTTGATATGCTGCATAACAAAGGAAAAGTGATAGTGTAAAATCAACACTACAAATGCATCCGCTTGTGTAACCTATGCGAGCCAAAAGCAAATCGCCATCTACCACTAACCAGCGTTTGGCTTCTTTTCACCCGCAGATGGAAAAAACAGTTCAAAAAGTTATTAGAAGAAACCGGTTACGTAACGCCGGGCAAGCAGCTGTCGGAGGTGCGCGTACTGTTCATGGGGCGTGAGTGTTTCGAGGCGCTGTCCGAGCATGACTGTCAGCAAATCTACGACAACCATCAGCGGGAGCTGGTCGAAACGGCCAAGCACAACTTCCAGGAGCTGCTGATGGAGCATGCCGATCTGTTCTATCACTTCAAAAACATCGAACCATCCGGTACGATCACGCAGAACGACATCAAGGAGATCACGGATGTGCTGCAGGAGGATCTGCGCTACAAGCTGCTCGACCGGCTCGACCAGGACCGGAAGGTGATGCTGTTTCAGCATCTCGGGTTCGTGCACTGCCCGATACGGGAGCACTGTCCCGCCTTTCCCAACTGCATGGATGCGCTTATCGAGCGAATATTGATCTCGAACCAAAAGTAAGCGAAGCAGCAATTCGTAAAGAAGATTCATTTTTTTTTTTTTTTAATATTTGTTTATCAATTTGGTATTGATGTATAAACGTTAACCTTTCTAGCCTTCCGAATCCGCGCTTCGCTCAGAAGGATGGGCAACTGCAGCTGAACCTGATAGTGATCGGGTTAGACTACATTGCGAACGACTTCATCGACAAGATACACCAGAACTGCAACGACAACGGCGAGTACATCGTGGACGGGCAGGTGTATGGGCTCAACATCGAGACGATCAACCGTGACAACGATTCGTTCTCGTTCGAGCTGCAGTGCAAGGGTTTGATCTGCTGCTACTCGAACCGGCAAACGTTCCAGTACGTGTACGAGGTGCTAGACCGGCTGCTGCAGGACAATCTCGACTTTAAGGACAGCGTCAACAACCTGCACATCGTGTTCATGAGCGACGAAAAGAACAGCCAGAGCACGCTCCACCAGCTGCAGGCAGATGGGCAGTCGCTGGCGGAGAAGCTGCACTGCGTCTTTATCGACGAGAACGAGTTTTACATCTCGCAGCAGCAAACCAAGTTCATCAACACGACGCTCAACAGCGTGATCGATTCGATACCGTTCGAGGATCTGAAGTACGGTTTGGCGCTGCACGAGCTGCCGGACCTGCGCATCATCATGTCGATCTTTTGTGGCGATCCGTTCTCGATCGAGAACATCCTGAGCTCGATGATGCTGGAGCAATCGTGCATCAGCGCCGGCGAGCGGAACATCATCTTCGANTTTATCGACGAGAACGAGTTTTACATCTCGCAGCAGCAAACCAAGTTCATCAACACGACGCTCAACAGCGTGATCGATTCGATACCGTTCGAGGATCTGAAGTACGGTTTGGCGCTGCACGAGCTGCCGGACCTGCGCATCATCATGTCGATCTTTTGTGGCGATCCGTTCTCGATCGAGAACATCCTGAGCTCGATGATGCTGGAGCAATCGTGCATCAGCGCCGGCGAGCGGAACATCATCTTCGAGATGTTTCTAGGCGATTCGAAGCGGCGCGTCGAGCTGATCCTTTCCTCCTACCACGGTGCGAACGCGTTCCGGGACGATCTGATACACGGCTTCATACTGCTGTACTCGAGCAAACGCAAAGCGTCCCTGTCGACGCTGAGCGCCTTCTCGCTAAACATTCCAAACCTGCCGATGCAGATCGTGGCCGTCGCCGAGCAGGGCGGTGTGAATGCGTTCTTCAACAGCGAACTCTCCCAGCTGCTCATCACCGAGGGCAACACGATTGCGGACAAGCTGCGGGCGCACTTTGCCACCGGTTCGGACGACGAGGGTCAGTTTAAGTTTGCCGCGTTCGCACCGTTCCTGAAGGAGGTGTGGGACAAGAAGCCGGAGATTGAGCACGCGTTCAACCTGGAGGAACCGCTTACGATCGATTCCGGCGAGGGCACGATGGAACACTCGATGCACCATCACCATCAGCAGCAGGTACCGCAACCACCACCACGGTACGAGAGCTACCTCATCAACGGTTCGGCAACCACGTACCGTGGGGTCGGTGGCCAGCAGCAGCAGCACCATTCGCATCACGCGCAGCCGCAACAGCAGCAGCAGCCGCAAACGTTGTCCCATCAGCAGCAGCAGCAGCACGCGCAACATCACCAGAAGATATCGCAGCAGCTGTTCGACAATCGCTCTATCAACTCGCTGGACGATCTCGACAGTCTCAAGCAGCAGCCGCAACAGCACCAGCACAACATGTACTACTACGAGGACAGCAGCGATTTCGACAAGTGTGGCAGCAATCAGGGCTTCCAGATCTATCCGCCACCGACGACACCGCCCGAACCGGCACCCCCAGATCATCTGCTCATACCGGCCTCCATACTGCGGCAGCTCAAGGCGGACACAGTGTCGCAATCACAGTCCAGCCTGGAGGAGATCAACTGTAAGTAAACA
>CM032179.1:6544637-6563296 GCA_018908115.1 Anopheles rivulorum
AACAACAACAACGATAAAAAAAAACACAATATCTCTCCTTTAACACATCTCTACCCTTTCGCACACAACAGCTGACGTCAGCGGATCCAAGGACTCGATCAACACTTACGATTCAGGTTGATATCTTAACTACCCTCAAATCTATGTTGTGTTTTGCTGCACGCTCTGTTGTACTGCTCTCATACAAACTTAGCATTGTGACGTGTTGTGTATTTGTTTTGTGTTTGGTTTCATTTTCTTCTGCCCAATGTTAAATCTGTTGTGTATGTTTTATTCGTTTTTTTTTTTTTTGTTTCTTATGTTGAATGTTTACGTTCATTTGACTTACATTTAGCTAAACTTGTGTTCATGGTAGTAGTATTCTCATTGCTTGTAAACTTTATTTCTTATCGATAAGAGTTTTGTTTTAAAACTTTTTATGTACCACCTGGTGTATAGCAATACGCCGAAGTGGTACATTGAATAGCTAAAATGATTGCATACTAATTATTGTTATAAAAACTTTGATTCTCGATTGTACAAAAGATTCATTTTAGTTTTATAGTTTGATATTACAATTAGATGCATTATGTATGTTGCTGCTACCCTTTGAAAACCTTTGATGTGTTGCCTGCCAGTCTAACATTTTCTCTCCGTTTCCTTCATTTGCCCACCGCAGGCTGGATAGACGATGGGTTTCTCATCCAGAAGCAGGACAACAAGCAAAGTGAAGATCTCTGGAAGAATATGAACGCGCACCATGCCTTCACAACCGGCCGCCGGCCGAATCAGTCGTCGTTCGCCAAAAAGATACGCCCGAAAGGACCTAGTCAAACGCTGAAGCAGCCCGGCAAGCTAAACCTGAAGAGCTTCGCTATCGTTAACGAAGCGATCGCACGGATGAACATTGGTGGTGGGGCCGGTGGCGCCGATAGCGGTGCGTCAACCGGCAACTCCGGCCTGGGCGTACCGATGACGGAGAAGGAAAAGAAGAAGGCGAAGAAGCTGCTCCAGCAGCAGCAGGCACAGCTGGAACATGCGCCGCTGGCCGCACCGGAAGACGACAGTGAGGAGTACGAGGACGAGGCCGGCTACGAGCAGATAAACGATGCGTTCAGCGATGCGGTGAACAATGTGGCGAGTCAATTATTTACCACCTTTTCCGGCGGACCCGGCGGCGGCAACCAGGTTGGCGTGCGGGGTGCAGATAGTTCCGGCGGTTCCGATATGGGTACGCACAAAACGAAACTGCGGCAGAGAAGAGAAAAGGAGCAGAGTAAGTTGATGGGTAACGGATGAAGGTGTATAGTTGTAACTTGACACGTGGCGTGGGAAACAATTTTTTTACATCGTGTTTGTGCCATAATGGGGATGGAAAGCCATTTGTGTGCAACCTTACCATTGGTACGATTGCTGATGGTAGCGCACGATCGTGTAAGTTTTGTCGTGAATAACCATACTTTGTCTCGTTGTCATCATTTCAGTTTTCAACATACAAGAAAACTCCGACTCGGAGAGTGACTCCAGCTCGCTCGAGCGAAAGCGTTCCAACGATGGCTACTCGAAGATCAACCGTAAAACGCAACCGCACAAAAGGCATCGCAAAAAGCGCACCGCCATACCGGTGCAGCCGCCTAAAATTCCGCTCGGTCCGTTCGGTTCGTCCGCCGGCGATATGATGGGCAGTGTCGGTGCGAGCGGCGGTCCGCTCGGCGGCATGCCGATCATGTACCAGAAGCTAAAGAACGAACTGAGCAGCGGGCTGGAAAAGCAGGATAAACCAACGCAGGAACAGGATGAGTCGAGCGTTGATATATCCTCGCCGCGCGATAATTCCCCGATAGTAAGTGTTCGGCAGCGGTCTCGGCAACGATCCAATCGTCAGCACCAATGGCTTACGCTTCCACACTTTCACTTCACAGTTTGGCGTGCTACCGAAAGGAGGCGATCGGGAAAAACTCATTACGAAGCAGAAAAATTGGTTCGGCAAGGAGATCGACACCAGCAGCAAGGCCAGCAAGGAGTCGAAGGATGTGCGCGGCAGCGGCAAAAATGCGAACAAAAGCTCGAAGCACAACGGTGCTGCAGCGGCTGCTGCTGCTGCTGCTGCTGCTGCCGCCGCCCTGCAACAGTCATCACTGGCAAGCCTGAAGCAGTCCGACAAAGTGCCGCTCGTGCCACTGTTCGTGGAAAAGTGCGTCAAGTTTATCGAGCAGGAAGGGCTCGACTCGGAAGGCATTTACCGGGTGCCGGGCAACCGAACGCACGTGGATCTGTTAAATCAAAAGTTTGCTGAAGGTAGGAGAGTTTCATTAGACCATTTTGAGCATGATTGCATTGGTATAGTAACTTGATGTCTATCTGACGGAATTTTTTGACGCTGATTTTTGAAACTTGTTTTCATTTTTGCTGTTGATAAGAAACCCAACTACATCCAACCATCTGTATAGCGTATGTTCGTAAGCTAATGCATTGCCATTTCATTTCCAGAATCGGATGTAGATATAGAGAAGCTCGACATACCAGTGAATGCGGTCGCTACCGCACTGAAGGACTTTTTCGTGAAGCGTCTCAAGGGACTGTTTAGTGCAGAGATGATGAGCGAGCTGGAGGAAATAGCCGGTTCCCGGCCGCTCCAGTCAATCACGAGCCTTAACATGGAGGTAAAGACAGACCGCAGCTGTCGGTTGATCGCGCTGCGGGGACTCCTAAACAAGCTGCCACCGAACAACTTCGCAATACTGAGCTACATCTTTCAGCATTTCGTACGGTACGGTTACGAGCGCATGCGTTACACTCGCACCCGAACAATCATTAATCGACGCTGTGTATCCTTTTTTCCTCTGTTTTTAGTGTGTCGGAAAACTCGAAGCTTAACAGTATGGATAGTAAAAATCTGGCCATCTGCTGGTGGCCGACCCTGCTGCCGATCGAGTTCACCGACATGATGCGGTTCGAAACGATGCGCCCGTACTTGGAAGACATCGTGCAGACGATGATCGATCAGTATCCGTTCCTGTTCTGTGGCGAGGAAGCGTTTGTCATGGTTTGATGCGAGTAAGACCCCTCTACCTGTTATGGTTGCGGTCGCATTGCAGTGTTAGAGCAGCTGTTTAGAGCATTTCCGATTTGGAGCATCATTGGTAATGAATACACGCGATACGGTGTGACGGCAGAGAAATGGCTTACAGCATTCGGGATGGTCGTCACACTGCTCCGTGCCATGCACACACGTAGCCACGAAGCTATACTCGAACGCGGGGGAGCGATAATCCCGACAGAATCGTAAATACGCTAAACACCAATCATTTGCATACACGACTAAGAAAAAAGTGAAGCGAGGGTGCCCGCAGCACACGGCCCATCCTCACGTCATACAAGATGGCAACAGTGGGAAGCGATTCGAGTAAGCAAAACAAAGGAAAAACAGCAAACTACTCATATACTCATACTCATTGATACAACCGCATACAATATTTTAAAACATACTCGTATCAATGTGTAACAAACATGTCCATGGCGCTGGTTATGGATTTAGAAAGGAAAGCAAAAATCAATGATGTTGTACAACTCTGCGCGAACCTTCTTTTGAAACTTTAGAGCAACAAACAAAACCAAACACAAAGAGAAAGAGAGAGAAAGAGAGAGAGAGAGAGAGAGAGAGAGAGAGAGAAGAGAAGAGAAGAGAGACGAAGAAAGAAAAAACACCGAAACTAAACCCTCCGCTGCTGAAACGTGAAACGGATAATAGTTCAGTTCGATTTTATTTCTTTTACAACGAGACAAGCTTTGTCTGCAACTCATATTCACACACATACATACACACATACACACACACACACACGCCCATATATATATACAGATCGTTATTGAACCAATGATATATTTACTGTGAAACAATAACCGAGGCTGAAACATTAATACTATCCGTAAGAAGATTTGTTTTATGTTAGTAAAAGTGTGAGATACGAAAACAAACCGACGGTTATACAGAGGAAGAAAAAAAAAACAGAAATCAGTTACAATTGTGCACACATTTTGCAGTTCGGCAGATTAGATTAGCATGAATGGCAAAACGCGTTACAAAACACGAAGCATTTTTCCGAAAGTATTATTTACCACACCGATCATTTTATTTTGTACTTTTCTCCTAACGAACCTATTAATCTATGTGAATGATACAACGTTAAACATAAAATATCGTGCAAAAAAAAACTATTGTGTAGGGAGTACCGTAAGATGGAGAGCAGGAAAGCGAAAAAGCGTTGCGCTGGTTGCGCAGTGCACATTTAGTTAGGCGTAGAAATAAAAATGCACCACATGCAAACTACTAGTGCACACATTAACTCATCGTTAGAAGCGAGCGGAAAACAAAAAAAAAAAACAAACAAAACAAATTTAATGCTTACACGTGTTGGAAAAACTGTGGGCAAACCAGGGTTTAGCTGCGTTCGTTTCTCTGTTTGGCGTAAAGTTTCTTTCTATCTTATTATTGCTGGTTGGTGGTAGTAACGTATATTTGCTTTGCCGCACACAATCGATGGGTCAATTTGTGAAACAATGACGTACGAATATGAACACAATTTGCTTAATGTGAACAATCCTTCCTGCTCCGTGATTTGTGCTTTTAGTATTAGCGTCTAGTTCTGTTTCGGAAGAAGAAAGCAAAACAAAACAGCAAGCAGCAACAGACACACACACACACACATACACAAATGAAACGATTTCGAAGTGGAAGCATATTACATTCCTTTGTTTCTTTTGCTAGCCCCTAGTGTGCGCGTGTGGCGGTGTTCGCGGGAAAAGAAAAGAAAATCCAAGAACGATAGCGTATTTTTGTATGTATTAGCAACTGTTGTCAAATGGGGTGGCCTAGGTAAGGGTGTTAGAGGGCGGGGTACGTGAACACACTTTAAACAGCAAAACGTTTGAATGATTTCATCAACGATCCATTCGCTACCACTACGTGGATCCCCAATGTTGGGTGTTAAACAGAAGGGAGGAAAAGATAACAACCACCAGCCAGATGGGCATGTATTATAAAATAGGAAAGCTAAAAATCTGTCGTTTGCCCCACCCCACCCCCCTCCCCCGCCACAAACTAAAAGCAAACAAAAGAAACCCTCTTACATAGATATTGGATTTAGAAAAATCAATCTCATTACGCTAGGCGCCAGATTGCTGCCCGTAAAGCGTTAGCATTTCTGGTGTTTTATGTTCTCGAACACACGTGGCATGTGTTTTTGTGTTGTCTTGCGTAAAGCTAAAATCATGGACTTGATGTAATAACACTAATGGGTCTCATGGGTCGCACGCCCGCAAAAGGGCAACGACGATTTCACAAAAGGACGGCGCTTAATCGTGTGCAGTTTAGGATACAAACACACCAGCCAACAGGTCATGATCGCAAAGCGGTTTGCAGTGCCTGATAATAGCAACAAACCTTTCAAAACACAAAACAAAAAACGTACCATCGATTTGTAAATGCCATAATCAGTTTTCGGGGGCTGGGCGCTCCTTGTTACACTTGGCAAAACCGGGATGTTTGACATTCTATGAAATGAAAGATATACACACATACAGTCATACACACACACACACTTAAATTAGCAATTAACACAGTTGCCCTACCTTCGTAATACCCTACCGAGTATGATGATGATGATGATACAACCGTCAGTATTTTCTACCTTTATAAATAATCACATCCCTCCCCCGTCAAAGGTGAACAAGGTGATGCAAGGTGAACCGCAACAACAACAACAACAACAACAACAACAGCAACAAAACATATAAATGTATTTACTTTTGTCCAAGTAAGCAAGCATTAATATTAGTGAAACAAGTGAAAGCAAAAAAAAAGGCAAGGACGCGAAACGAGAGAAGAAGAAAAGAAATAAAATGACACGTAAGCTAAAGCAAGCAAACAAACAACAAACACACACACACACTTAGAAACTATCTACACGTATAAGAAGGTCGCAGCTAGGATGTAAAAGAATCTGTTTCATTTTTCGAATGAAATTATTAAAAAACAAAAAACAAAAAAAAACGAATACGCGCTTCTGTCATGGCTGGCGAGCGTGCATCGATGTTGTGCATTGTCACAGAAGGTGAAAAACAAAAAAAAATACTCACGAAGAGCGAAGCGTTAATAGCGAATCTCACGTATCGGCAGTAAACCGTTTTGGTGTGTATTCGCAAACACAAGCGTATGTCCTCGCAATGGATTGCCCCGCATAGATCGTCGTTCCGTGTTAGTAACTGTGTAATTGAATTTCTCTGGTGTAGGATTATGTTCCTCCATACCATTTCAACGATTATTAACGCTTCATGTGTTGCATAGATTTTTGGGAAGAAATGGCAGCAACAAGGCCGCGTAACGACAAACGGGGAGGGAAAGGACACGGTGTAAAGCATAGCTTAAGCGCGAAGAGGAACACCCATCTTTACAATTTCAATAATGCAAGCAAGCAGCAGAAATCGGCATACATGTGCGTATATATATATATGTGAACCAGCGGGACAGAAGTGGAGCGGAAGAGAAGGGCACGAGGGAGGGATATTGTGTTTAGGGAAGCGAACAACCAGAATAATGTAACCGTTCTATTTGCAATTGAAAACCGACCTGTAAACAATTATGTGGTGATATAAACGTAATTATAAATGGATATATTAGGTATACACATGAGGGGATATATGTTTTGGTTTTAAAACAAGCAAACGAGCAGGAAGGCATGGGGAAGAAGGGAGAACAAAAGCAACAAAGCGAAGTGGTGCAGTGCAGTGTGTGTTTGTGTTCGGTTGCATCACATCCCCCACCCCCCCACCCCACCCCGGGTCCCGGGAGCGCTACTATGCAGCAAGGAAAAGGGCAAAACAGAAAATAGAAACGTACGACAAACAACAAACACAAGCATAGCCGTATATAGCTTATGCAAGAATGTGCAAGTATCGGTAAGCGAACGAAAGTAGGGCTCAGAATAGTAATGGGAATCTGCTCTATTTCCTGGCAAAGTTATAAAATGGAAGAGAAACGATCAATTGGGGGGTGATGGGGAGAGGAGGGGAGGGGAGGGGGTGTAGGGTAGAAAGCAACACGAAAAGATTCCCGATTCCCCCCCCCCCTCCCCCCTTATTCACCCACACGTATGTCGCTACTCAAGTCGTTAACGTTTACGCCGCTACTTTATCAAACAGTACACAAACACTAACACTGACAGAACAGCAAACTTTAGTAAAGTTTCAATACTAATGAAATAAATTACAGCATTTAGAAAAGAAAATCTCAACACACACACACACACAGACAAACGCATCCTTCCCCATTTCTCTCCCTTTTACGCCATAAAATGTTGAATGTATTGTCCTTTTTACATCTTTTAACACAGTCTAAGGCAGCAAGAACACACAGAAACCAAAAGGGAATAATCCCTTTCAGGGCGGGAGAAAGGATGGGGAGTTGTTAGGGTGGGGTAGGAAGGGGGGTGGGGGGGGGTATTGACAAAATGAAAATAGTACATACCAATGCAAAACTTAACTCTTACTCAATATTTTTCTCTTCCACCGCCCCCCCCCCCCCCCAAACACCCAACTTTCACCCTTTTTAAATATGTTGGTTATGTAAAACCAACGTGGCAAACGAAATAGCGAAGCGTTATATGAAATAGCAGATTTGGGAGGGGTGCTGTGTGTGTGCGTGTGTGGGGGTGTCAATGTGAAGCGTGAAGGAACGAAATGCTTTGATAACAGCAACAGCAAGAACCACCTTAAACAAAACAAAACAAAACAAAAAAAAACAACGTTTGTGCCATGCTTATAAAAGTGAACGAAAGACAGACAGTAAACCTAGTAAGATCATATGCTACACAAGATGGGAAAGTAAAGGTTAAAACTTAAAAAAAAAACAACATAAATGTGCAAGCACAACCCCCGCTGACTCCTCATCTTTCCATCCCCCCACCCCCCTCCCGTTCCACACCATTCACCCCCTGCAAGCTATAATAGTGTAAAACGCGCCATTTGTTGCGAACGTGATCGACTGTTTAGATAAGTTTAATGTAACACACCCACACAGACACACACATTCATGCGCGCGCGTGCGAATCAATATAAGATTCGAAAGGTAGTAGTAAATGTTTATTATTTTAACGCTTTAAGATGAAAAAAAACAAGAATCTCACATACACACATACAGACACACACACAAACACACACATACACATTCAGGCACAGAACAACAGAAATAATTCTCTCTTGCCTCAACAATTGCCAGCAAAAGAACAGCAAATTGAGAGCAAAAACCGAAACTACAACACAACCACACTCGCTCACACAACACACCCGGAAACCAAACAACAACAAAAAAAAACACTGCAAAACGAATAAGAAAGAGAAAACACAACAAAACTATGAAAAAATACGCAAAAAAAATGGAAATGATAATTTGACTTGTGCAGTCTTTGTGTCCAAAATGTGTCGAAATGAAGATGTAATAAAAAAAAAAAACAAACAAACAAACTAAGTAATGATACTGCTTAATAATATTTTGGCTGCTTGTTTTAGTTTTTAATTTTGTGTTGGCAAATCCATGCACCAGTTGGCGGGTTGATGGCGTTTTTTTTTTTTCAAATCGAACAAAGAATTTCTGCTGATAAAAGCGACGAACCTTCTTTGTTTTGTGTTTTATTTAAAAATTTATCTTTATATGTATATTTATCCGATTGGCAGTTAATTTTAAAAAGGAACTTTTTACAAGTTTTTGTTTTTGTTAATGACACAGTGACACCTCTCATGCTAAAAGCTTTTAAAATGTAATGAATGGAACACACTACTAGCTTCGGTATGTTTTGTTATAAATTTATTGAATGATATGATACATGTTACGCATACGAGCGCGTGTGAATTACATTTTGTACAGCTACATATGTACCGAGATTGCGTATGTGGGTTGTGTGTATATGTATACATATATATATATATATATATATATATATATGCATATATGCCACCCTTAGAGCACACACACCTTAAGTCTTCTTCTGCTATCCTAACTCTTCCGTACGCGCCTATCACCGCTCTCTGGTGCCGAAATGTGAAGTCCTTATGTTAGGGAGGGGGAGGGTGGAGGAGGGAGGGGGTAAAAAGGAATCCTAGAAGATATATAAATACACAATGGGAGTAAAGAGACGGTATGCGTGGGTGTGTATGCTAAACGCTTCAAGTCCTTATGCTTACAAATAAGTACAATGTTTGCCTTCCCTACCATTCTGACACAGCCCCGCACACCACAACCGCAATCATGTTACCGATGGGAAGTTGGGATTTACTTTAACTAATGGCGGTAGTGNNNNCGCTTCAAGTCCTTATGCTTACAAATAAGTACAATGTTTGCCTTCCCTACCATTCTGACACAGCCCCGCACACCACAACCGCAATCATGTTACCGATGGGAAGTTGGGATTTACTTTAACTAATGGCGGTAGTGGGGTGAACGTTTTCAAGGACGTAACAAAACGGCGGGTACACGACACAAGTAACAGGATGCTAAAATTTTACATATCAATGAGCATGCTTTTAATGAGAGGAGAGAAACGAATACCACCTTCAGAAGCAGTTTCTCATTTACCGTACAGCTAAACCGTTAACAGATATAGACTAATTAGCCTACGCAATATAATTTTGCTGGAGAAACCCAGTAAGCCCCTCTTCTCCATTGACGCATCTTGCAAGAAGATCATTGTTTCATGCAAACATGCATACTTTTAAGGCATTCGCAATTGTATTGGTTGTTTTCCACAGCTCGTTTATAGCGGCTTATGAATGTCTCCCTGTAAACCTAAGCTCTAATAATCTAATCTCTGTCCCGAAAATTCCTCGCGAGGTATATGCGGCTCGATGATGGGTGCACGAGGCAAATGGGAAAGAATAATCACACACGTTTTCGTTTCGTTTGCTTTATCTTTTACGTTTAGAATTCTTCCCTAATGCAACTCTCTAGTTCTTTGAGAAATTTCAAAATACATAAATCATGCTGTTATTAAGAAACGCGACGGAGAGAGAAAAAGCGAGGAGAAGAACGCTTGATGTTCGTTTTTTGTGTTCTTTTTTTTTGTTTCGGCATGTAAAAATCGTGCCCTTAATCGTTTCTTCTCACCATCCTTCCTACGCTGGATGTTGGGTACGCGCATGCATACACACAGGAAAGTACAGGACGGAGTATATAATGCTAAATTCGTTCTAGTTTTAGGTACGGTGCGGCGGTCTGTACGTATTCCGCTGGATGGAAAGATGTAGCGGGAAACCCTTTCTCTCTTTCCTATTCTCTCACTCTGCACTCATTACATCTATCTATCATACGCATAGCTTTGTTGTTGTTGTTCGTTTGTGTTTTTGTTTTTTGCTTTCCTCTCTATTGGTACGATAGTTGATTTTGAATTTTCACTTGCGTCACGAACGGACCACGCATGTTCCGTATCGAGCCACCGGACGTGCCCGGATGATGGTGCCACTCGCCGCCACCGTTCGTTTCTTCATGCAGCAGCGCACCCGCGTCCGACTTCGTGCCGCCACCACCGCTGGACGGTTCCTTCCGATGGTGCACCACCGTCGTGGCAGGCGGCGGTCCGGTAGTGGAGATCGTTTCGTACCCGCCACCGTCATGGTAGCTCGAGACGGGCCGACTGCTCTTATACTTGCCCTGCTGGTTGGAAAGGGTGGAGGAGTGTAGATGCTTCTGCTGTTGCTGTTGCTGTTGCTGCTGCTGGTGACCTATCGTTGCGGTGAGCCCCATATCCATCATGGGCGGTGTGTTACGCGCGGAACGTTGCGAGTGATAAAGATGATGGCGTCGGCTACACATCGTGTAAGGTTTGCAGCAGAGGAAAGAAAACCAGAAGAAAACAGTATTAGCAATGCGATAATACCACAGCTAAGCTATTGGCGATAATTAGTAAAAAAAAAAAATAGTGATCAGCAAATACTTAACATTACATGCATACAGTACTGTACAGCAATATCATCCAAAACTCGTTAGTAAATTATAATTATTGCTACAGATAATAATATTCACAACGAAACCAAACAACACGATGTTAATGATCATCTAACGTATGCATTAAACAAATGGACTGACTGACGTTGTTGTGTTTGCTGCTGTTCTTTGCTGAACGCACTTCCGGAGATTAACGAGATTTCGATGGAAGATGTCTTCAACAAGTATCATAAGGAAGACTGTCGGACTGCTTTAGCATCATGCCAGCGAAAGATCGCTGAAGGAGATGAATTGGTTAGCAAAAAGCCAACCGTCATACCAAACCATGCAGCCGTATCATTCGAAGATCATTCGAAGCCCATTTTTTAATGCATACGTTAGCGCAGACGAGACGGGAAAACACACAGCAACACACACTAGCCTAAGTTGCATCTCGCTATGACGTTGTACATGCAGTGCGCAGTGTTGTTTCGAACAACGAACGAATAGTAATGTTTACCAAGCACAAATCATTCCAAAAAAAAACAAAAAACTGCTGTAAGCGAACACAATCAGTCACTTGTTTGGTGCGATTACCTTCTCAGAATCTTCCAAACACAACCTACTTAACCGACGATGACTTTACGCGTTGCCACTGGTAATTGCTGCTGTTGCCGCTAGTATAGGCATCATTAGATGGTTTATCGGCCGGTTTGCTGATGCTTACGTTTCGCTCACACATGGGTACATTTTCCTTCGCATCCGCATCAGCGCTGACCTGCAGCATCACACCGTCGTCAGCCGCATCAGCCGCGCGTGCGGGCGAGTGAACACCGTACTGGGTGCGTTGCTGCCTGCGGCTGTTCTCAACGCGACGCAACAGCACCAGCTGCTCCTGCTCGCGTTCGTGCAGATGCTGCAGCTGCTGCAACCATTGCCACTGTTGCAGTTGCCAGAGTTGCTGCAGCTGCAGCAGCTGATGATCCCGCTCGAGCAGTTCCGGTGGAAAGACGGCCGCATCGCGTGCCGGTGGACTGTTTGCCCGGTGCGCTAGCGTTCCGTTGCGCGACGAGCTGGTAGACGAGATGCTGTCATACGCGGAACGGATGGAGGTGTTGCATGACGGTTGGATCTGCTGGTAGATAGCAATACTGTCGTTTCCACCATCGTGCACTAGCTCGTACAAGTGCTGTTGCTGTTGCACGGTACGATGACGGCTGCGGCGACGCACACAGGGACTATCTTGCTCACGGTTAGGACTCGCAACAACCACCGTTGGGGAAGCGCATTTCTCTTCTAGCGTTAAGTTGACACTACTGGGAAAGGAGGTTTGTGTTAACACAAGAATGAGGAGGACGTTTGATGAAACGAACAGGCTAGCTTTGGAAGCACAAGTCGTGAGAATTTACAGTAACAAAAACAAAGCACATTTGCAACGCTTCCTTGGTACGGATGCGTGGTGGTACAACACAACAATGAAACGAACTAGTTTACATACACGGGATAAAAGAAAAACACCTACCCCAAAACAGTAATATAACAGTGCATATGTTGGGTTTGGTTTAGTGCTATAATCGTAAACAGATATTTAAAAGTTGAGAGAAGCAAGAATTTTGTTAATGTGAAAACTGACGGTGAAGACGTTTAAAGTTGAGATAACCGATACACCAGCCGAAATAAGAAAGCGTGTAAAGTGAGATAAGGGTGAACAGTACATAGTTATTTTACGTGTAGATTGAACGGAGTAGGGGAGTTATGCCCTTTGTGCTAAATGTGTTGCTTTCTTCAAAAGCTTTCCCTTTTTTTTTTAAAAAAGAAATTGCACCATATAACAATGTTCTTCTCGTTCGAACCGATCGCTCTATACATACGAAAACCGTGTTAGTTTTGGACTGCTTTACCTAATTTGTTGCTGCAACTCCTCGTAGTTAACGTAGTGAGAGTATCGATGGTTAAACACGTCCGTATGGTGTATCGATGTTCCCGACGGTCCCACGCCACCACCCGTGCCGACCGGTGGTGGTGGTGGCGGTGGTTGATAGTGTGGCGGTTGCGTATGGCCATAGACGACACCGGATGAAGCGGACCGTTCAACCGAGCTGGGATCGAATACAATATAGCGGGAAGCATTGTTGCCGGCTGCACCCGTGTTAAGCGTACCACGCTTCGCGATGGTATTGGTGCCACCATTTTTCTGCCCACCAGCACCATTATTGCTGTCGGCCATGCTGCTACCGACAGGACCACCGCTAGCGGCGTTGTGTTGCTGCTGGGAGGGAACAGCCGTCGGACCGGTGTAATCGATCGCCGGTTCGCCGGTACCGGTGGAGGTAATTGTACCGGTCGGTACAATCACATCCTTGCGATGCTTGCCGAACCGGAACATGTGACCGATACCGCGTAGCAGACCGCCACTTTTCTTCGCCCGTAGCTTTGCCCCTTTGCCGTCGTTTAGGGAAGATTGGAAGGGGCTGTTGCGCGACACGAAACCACCGTCCGGAAATTCGCCGGAGTTGGTCATCGATGCGGGCGGCCCGTCCTCCAGCAGCCAGTGCTTTTTCGCTTCTAAAAGTAATACAAAAAATCAAGAGATCAGCAAAGAGTGTGGGTGTGTGTGTGTGTGTGTGTGTGTGTGTGTGTGTGGGGGGGGGGAGGAATGTACGGCATTAGATGAACTGCCGAACCAACACACTTACGCGTTTCCGCCGGTTGCTCCACCACGGCACGAAGTATTTCCTCCCGGCCACGGCCGCGCGGTGTACGCAGCGCGTTCGGGCCCCGCGGTTCGTCGGCCATCTGTATTTCCTGCACCATCGTTTGCAGCGATTCCAGGCTGGACGATTTCTTCATCCCGAGCGAAGGTCCAAGATCGCCCAGCTGATCCTGTGCCTCGGCCCGCAGCAGATGTGCCGCCAGTGCGGCGGTTGTCGTACCCTTGCCGCCACCTTCACCGTGCTGCTGCTGGTGGTGATGTTGCTTCAGACTGTTCATGCGTGCCATCTGATGTAGATCGATCGACTCGAGCGAACCGCCGGTCGTTGTTACGCTCGTACCGGACGCCATCAGCAGCTTGCTATCGCGGTCACGCTTTTCCCGTAGCTTTTTGTTCCGTTGGTAGGTACCGGTTTCCCGTGCGTCCATCGCAGCGTGATGCTTCTCCGACATGGAACGCCGCCCGATTGCATCCCGGCTAAACGCGTCCGACGGTGGTGGATTGGTTTCGAGCGATAGCTGCGAAGCGTACGTTGCGTCTGCCCCGTTGGGTGTGGACGTGTTTCCATTACCGAGCATACCGCCCATATTGGGTCCACCGACGCTACCACCATTGCCACCAGCGCTACCACCCTCCAGCGAACGTGTAATATGAAATGTCCTGTGAACAACAGCAAAAGAATGCTTTTAAAATCAGAAACTAAGCTCAATCTCCATACTTTTTCTTCCAACATCCAATTAGACTTTCGTGTAGCTTTATCTACTTTCCGTCTTCATCTACTTCATCATCCCTAATTTCTTTCGATTTTTCTACATCCCGCCCTGTTACTATTTTGATGAATATTAATGGGCACTTAAGGTCGAGGTGTGGTGTTTTGATTGGTTCGTGTAACCTTGCAGAAGAAGGCACTAGTGTGAACTAATACATGAAAAAAAAAACGCTTACGGTGAAGTAGGTTCCGGGTCTTCTTCGATCAGTACAACGTTGCTACCGTTCAGACTGGTAGCGGACGAGGTCGTACTCCAGTGATCCTTGGTGGCCATGTAGTAGCTTTCGTTGCGCAATCCGTGCGGTACCGATGATGGCTGCACCAGTGACGAAGCGGACGGTGCAAACGAACGTTGCCCCGAGGGTCTTTGGTTGTTGGGCGCATGGTGCTGTTGCTGCTGCAGGCTGTTCATCGTACTGGTGCTGCTGTTTGTGCTACTGTTACGGACGTAATGACTGCCGGTTAACGTATCGCTGCTTCCACCGCCAGATGACGAGCCGAGGGGCAGTGAGCTGGCATGGTGTAGCGAACCGGTGCTGTTGCTATTCACACCGGTCACTGTCGCCGAACCGCCGGTTAACCGGTCGAGTACGGGATTGCTGTAGCGTTTGCTTTGCTGCTGTTGCTGCGACGCTGCCGGGTGGCCGGATTGCGGCCCGGTTGCGTTTTGCGACTGTTTGTCCGCGCTAAGGTAGATCACGGTGGTACCGGAGTGTCCACCAACCGTCGGTTGATCCTCGCCGTTTGAAACCGCACCCGTGCGTTGTTCCATTGTTTCGAGCAGCTCGCCAGTACTTACCGGGCGGGCAATGCGTCTCGCTATCTTCAGAATTATTTTACCCGGATAGCTACCACCTAACGAAGGGAGGAAAAAATATCCAATTATTCGTTGCTGTTCCCATGTAGGGGTGTGCAAAAAGTTTAACATACCGGACTGCAACATTGCTCGTCGTAGCGTGTCCATTGCTTCCGCGTTTGATTGCCCTAACAGTGACACACCGTTCACGCTCAGCAGCTGATCGTTCATCTTTAGTCGGCCGTCCCGGCTTGCAGCACCACCGTGCAGCACACTCTTCACGAAGATGCCGAGATCACCGTCCGTTCGGCTGCTGCTACCGCTGCCCGTGGTGCTGCTGCTACAGTTGCCGGAACCCGTCTTGCCCTTTACGCTCACACCCAGCCCAGCCTTCTCGGTGTCGTGTACCGGTATGTGGAGCGTTAGTATCTCACGGTTCTTCCACGCCGCACCGCTGAGTGACTCTCCACCAACACCGCTACTATTGTTGGACGTTACACTACCATTACTAACATTACCACCAGCAGCAGCAGTAATGCCACCACCACGACCCGTACCACCGCCCGTATCGTGCTGATGGTGCTGTAGCAGCTCCGCCACGTGATTCGTGGAGGCCGACTTCAGTATCGAGGCAAGCGGTTTCTTCTGTATGGTTGGCGTTTTCGGCGAGGAAGCCGTTACCGTACCGCCGCCGGATGCAAGCTTTGGCATGGATCGACAATTTCCTACCCCCGTCCTGGCGCCACTACCATCCGCACCATCACCGTACGCAGCAGTGTCGACAGATTTCGACAGACTGTTGCTGCTGTTCGATTGCTTCAGCGATGACTTCGGCATCACCGGTGGTGGTGGTTTCGGTGGCGAATTCTTTGGTTCACTTTCTACATTAAAACCCTGCAATTGGAAAGGTTTGGAAGTTTCATCATCAGAGGGCGTGTGCTTTGCTTTTGTTACCATTCCGTCATCCGGGGTTTTTTTTTTTTTAACTTACTATTTCACGCTCCTTCACATCGACCGCTAGTTCCTGCTGGCGCGATACAACGATCTTCAGTGTAGCACCGTGCGGTGTACCGCGCAGTATCGAAACGACCTCCGTCTGCGATTTGCCCGTCATCGGGATGCCCTCCACCTCGAGCAACCGGTCGCCCGGCTTTAGCCGCCCATCCTCTACTGCTGCACCCTTCGGCAATATGTTCTTGATGTAAATGGGGCAGTGGCCACCGGCTGGATTGTCGCGCGTCGTGACCGAAAATCCTAACCCATGGTCACCCTTCGTGAGCGTGATTTCGATCCGTTTTCCCAGCTTGCGCGTATTCGCGACCTGCAGGCTGGTGCCGGTCGATGGTGCGCCCGGTATCTTCCGGGTCGGCGATACCGTCGCGACCTTTGCCGCGGACGTTGGTTTCTCCTCCGCCTCGATCATCATCTGTCCGATCCGGTTGTCGCGCGGATAGCGTGGCCCGCTGCCACTCTTTACCAGCCGACCACCAGCGTACTGCTGGTCCGTCTTGCCACCGGCCCGGTGTCTGGTACTGCCCCGTACCACCCGCAATCGTAGCTCCGTCGATGCGAGGCTCTTCTTAAGATGTTCCTGCACGGAACTTTCCGAGAGTCCGACGAGCTTAATGTTGTTGATCTCCAGGATGCGATCGCCCCGCCGCAATCGGCCCCGTTCGGCCCGACTGCCCGGTTCCACGCTCTGCACCAGCAGCCCACCCCGTTCCATGTCCGGAATGGCCGTGAGTCCTAGCGGGCCGCCCGTTTCGTTCACCACCAGTAGCATTTCGCTATAAAACAGAAACGGAAACGGGAATGAATGAAACAGTTGGAAAATCATGCCCTAGCACTAGCACTTTGCACGTCACTTTGCTCGAGTACTTCGTCCTTCCAAAAGCTTATAAAGAGTGAAGAGAATAATCACTTTCAGTGAGTTGACACGTGCTAACATAAGACTTGCATAACACGTGTTGAGGGACCAACCATTAACGGACCTGTTGCCAAGTCAAAGTGACACTTTCCCGGTCTCGCGGGAAAGTTGTAGTGGTGTTTCAGTAAGATCGTACCGCACTTCATACGTACCTATCCTTCTCACGTATTGAATCGTACACGGATGCTTTCGCCTGCCCAAGCGGTTCCTTGCGCGTTGACTCCCTTGGCAGTGACTTCGAGCTGAAGCTGTTGTTACCGCCGCGCCCCATCACGCTATCGCTGCCAGAGTGAAACGAATGGTTCTGCAGCTGTTGCTGTTGCTGCTGGACGTAGCTCTGATACGTCTGGTACCCATAGCCCGGTGACGATTGGTTGTGTGCCGCCGCAGAAGAGACGGCAGTCGACGACGGCACGGTGGCTGCTGATGCGGCCGCTGCAGCGGCCTTCTCTGCCGCGTCCATCCACCGGTAGCCGGTGTTTGCTTCGGCACCGAGAAACTGCATCGAAAGTCGCCCAGATCGGTTAAACGTTTGCGGAAGCAAACTGTCATGCTGCTGCTGCTGCTGTCCATCCTCCTCCGGCAAGTTCCACTCCTCCGCCAGCAAGTGGGGATGGTGGTGATGGTAATGGTACGGCGGTCCGCCACCGTTCTGCTGCGGCGACAGCAAACGATCCGGCGGTGGATCGCTGTCACTGCGACAGACCGGTGCAGCTGACCAGCGTTTGCTCGTACCCTGATGGTTGCCGTTCGGGTTCACGTTGTAGAGCGGGCTGCGCTGCTCCGTCACGCCGATCTGATGCAGGGAGGGTTCACTGCCGCGTCGCACCTGCAGCCCCAACCCGAGCGGTGCCGGCTCGTTGGCAAACACCTCGATACAGGAAGCACCACCGACGCCCGGCCCCGGCACACCAGATCCAGTTCCCGGACCACCGACGGTTACAATGCTGTCGGCGTTACTGCCAATACCCGCAACGGTTCCAACGCCCACCGTACCAACGGCACCCTCCGGAGGAGATTCACCAACACCACCACCAACACCACCGCCGGTGCCACTACCAACCCCGGCGATGGGTCCTCCTCCTTTGCTGCCCGGGCCAGTGTTCTGAAAGATGTCCGGACTGCCGGTACCGACGGAACTGCCGCTCGCACCATCACCACCACCCTGCTGTACGCCCGGATCCAAACCTACTGCTGCATCTTCGTAGTGTGCTATTATTTCCTCCCGATCGTCCGCCACATCGCTGATGTGATCCTCCGGATCGAGAATTCCCGACTGTGACTGTAGATGATGTACCGCTATCCACGAATCTGGATTCTAATGGAAAGAACGATAAACAAACAATCATATTAGTAAAGCACAATAGCGATGCTTTTAAACCCAAAGATCCAGAAATTGAAACGTGCGGGACATGCAGTGTTGAGACTGCTGACATACATACCGAACAGTGCATTTCGTAAAAAACAAAAAAGTTGGTTACTAATCGGTGTTAGACACAGCTA
>CM032179.1:6626111-6662610 GCA_018908115.1 Anopheles rivulorum
CCCCCCCCCGTTAAGTAAAAAAAAAAATAAAACATAGTTCCCATTCTCACACCCTTTCAGTCATGCTCCAGACCAGCTGGTCGGCCTGATTCCTCTGATTGCATGTTCCGGCTGTACTCCGCTTGTGAGGGGTGGAGTAGTATACGGCATGATGGAGTTTGGAATGTAGTGCAATATTCACTGTGTGAGGGTTTATGTCATATGCGAAGATGATAATAGCCATGTTAACGCCTACACTGCCCCCATACCAGTTAATTGGGGAGGGGCGATTGATTTACAACCAGAACGAAGGCGATGTAGTCTGATTGGAAAATTAGAATCACGATAATAATGAAAGGCGCCCGAATGTAGGCAAACAAAGAATCTTACCTATACATCTAGCACCCAACAGACCGGTTCAACCGGCGGATGGATGGTGCTGCTGCTGTTTCATTTTCTCTTTGACAATCATCACAGCCCGAATGCACAAAAAGGAACCCTCCCACACGGTTCGGGCATGATTTTATATAATCATTTTCAATTTCTAACTGTCCCGCGTGCTTCACTGTTGACCTGAACCCCCCTCTCTCCTTCCCCCCTCCCCCTCCCCAATCAATCCCAGTGGACAAATGGGTGGAAGTGGGATTAGTAAAGCGAGCAAATGTGAAGATATCTGTACGTGTGAAACATTGCACCCAGATCACACAGTGGCGCTGCAATCGTTAACGCACGGCATCTACCGATGCTCCGTTTGCCAGGTCTTATCGTTTGTTTTTTCCTGCGGCCCTGAATAAGCCCCACCATTGAACATTTTATTATCGTACAGAGAAAAGAGAGTGATAGGGAGAGAGAGAGAGAAAAGAAAAAGAGGAGTAAAAAATCTTTATCTCGAGCGACAAATGTGACTAGCGTGACAACCCAGTCTCCTCACGCCACAGTTTGACGTTTGGTGTCGATAGCAAAACAATCGCCACAGCTGGTGGGTGACACCCAGTCAACCGGGAAACGGTCGCCTAGTGCATCAAGAGTTCGTGGGTAATTCATATTTTCATAGCCTGTGTGTTCCTTTACACTGTGTAGTGTGTAGTTCAGGTTTGCCGTGGATGGTGGTTGGAACCGAGAGTTCCCAAAACGACCCTTCTTCGGTTGGGAAATCAGAACAACGGAAACGTTACCTAACCAGCTATCAAATCAAACGTCCTCCAGCGCCACGTTTAGTAAATGTTTAAGTAAGTTCTAAGTTGTTTTTTATGGAACACTGGAGAGTTTGCAATAGTTGATAGTGGTTTAAAGCTGATTGTGGTATAGATAGACCCATACAATAACGGTGGTGAAATAGCTAAAAACATACAAGTGTGTGTGCCAGTGACGGATAGGATTTTGCGTGTGTTTTCCTTTTTCTCCTTGTGCTACAATTCCAATGTAGCTGTAATCGACGAAACGATGAAATCGAACCAAAAGGTGTCCGTATCGGATAAGATAAAGATCTGGAGCTCAAGGGTAAGTAGCGTCGTCTATCGCGATGACTTTCGGGTGGAAAAGGACGGGTTTGTGTCGTTTAGGTAGCGAAATCCTGGCTTAAAACATGCAGCTTCTAGCTAAACAAAAAGCGCAACTCGATGTGTACATATAACGGAAAGAATGATAAGACAGAGGGACAGAAGGAAATGATACGATGGTCGTAATATGATGTTTAGGTTGTTTTTTTCGCTCGCTTTGTTTCCCAAAATCGACAAAGCTCACGTTTTGAGCACTTTTGCTGCCCCATTCATATGGCTGCAGATGTTTCCCATGTCGGAGAGTTTAATGGCGCGCGTGCCTGGCGAACACAGTTTGCCCAAACGGTTTCCAGACGCCGACAGATGAATGATGAATGAAAGATGGAAGAGTGGCTTATGGTTATCCAAGCACACGCGTCAGTAACATGCTTGGTTGCTCGGTACCGTACTCGATAATGGCGTCTACACCTGTGGTCGAATCTCGCCTCAGTATGGTCAAAGTATCCGGTTTAGCGCGTGGATGTTTCTTAAACAGCAGACGCATCCGTTCTCATATCTTTGGACATGGCAGATGACTTCATTAGTGTAGAGCACAGGGTTATAGTGATTGCAGAGAAGCACCGTCGTCTGTCTGGCAAATTACAAATAAGCTAAGATAGCTTTTGTTCTGCCTGGCGTATCGGTCCAGTTAACGTTTACGCCCCAGAGTACATTTGCATTACTCACTGGTGAGATACTGTCCTCTGTTGATTTTTATGTTTCATTTTATTTGGCTCTTTATCCATTGTTGGAGCTCTGGTGCTATCGGCTACTTGAGTTTCTGCTTAGCGTAATGGTTCGCCGTGGTGTCTGGAAGACATGGTCCTGTCGCGATTCCGACTGGATTCTGAGAATTCAGACCGGGTGTATTATTGATGGATGCATTTGATGCTGCTAGATTTTATGACGCCTTTTACGCTCGTCGTATTTCTCTTCCGGACATCCATTTAGATGTTTAGAATGGTTAAATTAGACGACAGGCGAGCTTTTACTCGCACCAGAATAGACAAACTGACGACATGACGTTTTTTATGGTTTTAATTCAGCTAAGAACCCCACAAAGCAAGTGAACTTACAGCAGCATCCAAGAACTAAAGCGAAACGAATGCCCGCGCAATAAAACCGTGTTCAGCATGGTTGAAGTAGAGTGCGCTGCTAGACTAAACACTGCAGCTGCACTTGCACAATCAGAGTAAGTGCTGCACAGCACAGGAGGTGAGTCAACATGAGTCTTGTTTATGCTGGCCATTTGCGCTTTGTGCGCGTAGGATAACCTTCCCGCGGAAAGGAGACGCATAAAACTTTACGAACCATCACCCGACGCTTGGCGGGCTACCATTATTGGATGGCACCTAGAGCAAGTACGCGCAGCGCTCGATTTCCTTCAGCGATTCCTGGCCGGGGTTTTAATTAACAGTGCCGCGTGCCGACGTACGTCCGGCATTGTTTATTTTGCGGTATCGCCTACTGCACTAATCAAATATCGCCACGAGTCAAAGATCGTCCCGGTGGTTTGTATCGTTTACTGTTGGCTGGTCACCAACCATCAACAAATACGACATCGTCACGCAAATTGGCGCTGCTGTTACTGTCCTGTGACGTGTCGCCGGAGCGGTCACTTGTTGCATTTGCTCGCATCGTGATACTGCGTTGCCATCGCTAGCCGTTTTTACTGCATGCGGTGTAACCGCCTGGCTGTGCTGGTTGTTTTGGAGCACTTGTGCAAAGCGAACCACTTACCCCGGTGGAAAAATGTTTAACCGACGCGGTGAAATAAAAGTGAACATTTTTATTTCCTTCCCTTCAGCTACCGCTTGTATTATAAATGGTAGTGCTAAAAAGCCAGTGCGACATGTGTCATCGGACCGTACAGGCCTTTGCCATAGTGGTGTGTGCTGGTCCATTGAACAGTTCGCTCTCTCGCTTTCTTTCTCGCCCGCCTGCAGCGCAAGTTCTTAATGAACTGGTAATGGTGCACACGCGGACACCAACACACCGATCGGAAACGTGCTGGCGCGTGTTAACTTCACGCATCGTTCTTTGCATATTCGGGCGGTTCCCGGGGCGAGTCAGCAGCGCGAACACACCGTCGAGAAAGTGCCTTATTTTGTGCCGAGAAAGCAATAAAATAAAACGTCCGTGCATAAATGGCATAAACAGCGGCACTTGCGGGAGCTTGCAATTGAATGAAGTGGAAGTTGCAGCAAAAAAAAAAAAAAAGGGAAGGAGAAACCAAAGAAACAAATCTCTTGCCTTGCTACTTTCGGTAGCACAACTAACGTGTGGCCTTTACTTATATGAATTAAAAAAAAATAAAATAAAAACAGCAATAAAACCGTGCTGTTCGACGGTGCAACGGTTCAGAATCGAACGTTTCGGTCAAGTTTCTTTTGCAGAAAAGCATGCGCCTCACGTACACGTCTCTAGTGCGGTGCGTGGTTTAAGGTGATACATGTATGTATATATATATACATTTTTTTGGAGATAATGGCGGCCAATATAGGAACAGCGCGCGCCAATACACACAAAGTCACAGAGATGACGCATTTGTTTGCTGGCAAGGTGTTCACGACCAAGTGTTGAACACCATCGAACCCGGGGCCATCTTAGGTGTTTGATAATCGATAAGATAAGCGCAACACCGTGGTAGCGCGATACAGCTGGCTAAATATGCATTACCAGTAAAAGCGACACGGCTGAAATGGCAGTATATTGTCGGGATTCGTACTATTCGCACGATCGCATTTTTTTTTCTTGTTTATTAAATGGTATAATGCATGGCTTGCTTTTAAAAGACATAAAGTAGAATGTGATAAATAATTGATTTAAACGATTCGTTGTTAGGCTTCCTTGTTGGATCGTTAGTGTGCAAGAGCTGGGCAATGAGAGCGATGATGAATCCATTCTTATTGCGCATTGCAATGAAAGTGTCAGCAACGTATTCGCATTTAGTGTTGGAAAATCATTCCGTAGCTGTTTTTGCTTCAATAATTAATACCATCTGTTTGTTCTTGTGCACGTTTCACAGAATCAAATAATAAAGGCGGCGAGCAGTAACCAACAGCCTGCTGCAGGTACTGCTCCACCATCCGACGATGCAGAAGCGGCCAGCAATGCGACCGGTGGCGAGTCGACCGAACAAGGCGTTCAGCTGCGGTCACGTGATCTGCCGCCGAATCGCAACAACAGCCCACTGAATCAGTGCATCAACGAGCTAACCTCCAACCTGCACAGTCGCCGGTGCGTGAGCGAGCTGGTGGCAGCGAGCAGCGTCGGCACTACCAACACCTCCATCAACCCGGCCAACGATGCGGCCCAACAGTCAACCGGTGGACAGCAATCAACCGCGAACGGTTCGGAACCGACCGCCAACGGGGCGACACACGACGCACCGACCGAGCCGGAACCGTCCGGACCGGTGCCGGATGTGGGTCGGGTCGGGCCGAACCGGACGCGCAGTGCCAGCCAAAGTGAAGCACAACCGTTGCTCGCCTCCCCGAGCCACTTCGTTACCGTGATTGAAGTGAAAGAGTCAAAGAGCAATGGCGGCGGTGGTGGTAGTGGCGTTGGTGGAGTTGGTGGAGTTGGTGGAGTTGGTGGAGTTGGTGGAGTTGGTGATAATTCAACGCGCGATAGTGAGACACCGCCGGTGCCGAAAACGGCAAACTACGAGAATGTGCTGATCAGCACCGGTGCCCGGTTCGGTGGCAGCGTGGAAAATCTGGTAGCGGGCGACCTACCGCAGCAGCAGCTACAGCATCAGCACACCAGCGGCGTAAGCAGCAGTGCCAGCACGTTCCTGGATGCGAAACATCCGAAACCGCCGGATCGAAACAGCGACAGTGGTGGCAGCTTTACCGGGGGTAGTTCCATTTCCGAACGCACCTCGCAGCTGCTCGGAGCCTCGTCAGCTGCATCCGACCTCAAGAAGAAGGTCCCGCCGCGGTAAGTGCAGCAGCAGATTTCGTCGTAACTAGTGTTAACGCTTTCGTTTCTGTTTAAGAGTCTCAACACGTGGCTACGAAAAAATGGGCCACATGCATAGCGTTGAATGAGAGGTAGAGAATGTTCACTTCCAAGAATTTACGGGGATATGTTGGATAGCGTGATTTGAATGACGGCAGGCCCGACCTTCGATGTAGCACACCAAAGATGCTGAATCGAAATCATTTCTGGACCGGCCACAACATTCACGTACCACTGACAAACGATTCGGTCACGTTGTACGCGCGTTACGGGAGGAGTTGGACATTATCGCTCCAGGAAAACATAGCATACCACCAAGTCATCGGTGCGATCGATAGCATTATCAACCTACGCTCCGTGGTGAGGATGATCGACAATACGATAAGAGTATTATATTGTGAAGGGGCGATATACACTTGAAGAAGCGGAAAAGCTTGAGCATTTTGGTGACTCTTTAACAGAGCAAGCTAATTAATGTATATTGCAGCATTTGCATGATAAACAGATACGGATATAGTACATCTGCAAATAAGCAGAATAGATGTTTTCTACAACTTCGTTCATCTGCAGGCAGGATATTCTGGATTAGTAAAAAAAGAAGGAGCAAAACTCCAAGATGGTTTTACTTACATTTAACACACCTCGTTCGTTTCGTGCCTGCGTTGTACCTGCATAGCGAACGCATAACAAACATTGTGCCACAAGCATAACAGTGTAGTGACATAGGAAAACTAGACATGCAAACAGGCAACTGTTTATGTTTATGGCTGCCGTAAACATTAACACGATCGTGTTGCTGCCTTTATGTTTGCTGCAGTACGGCAATTTTATGGCAAATGCGCTGCACATCCCGCGGTGCTACGTTCGCCCCGTACGATTGGAAACGGCAAATCAACACCTGTTTATGGTTGTTCACCGAGGCTGCTACGCAAAACTAGTCGTTGCTGACATTAAAATTTCACTTACCACTTGCCTTTTCGGCTACAATCTTTGCACTCGGTGACCCTTGCTTATGGGCGTGCGGTTAGCTTTATAAGCGTGCGTATTTGCTTCATTATATTAATCAATGCGCGATAAACATTAACCAGCGCCGAAATACAGGCACGCATTTGCAGGAACTCCGGCGTATGAAATTGCCCAATGCGCTGTACGAAATGGGTAAAAACGTTCCGTGGAAGAAAACTAGTATGACTAATGGTAATGGCGGGTGCGCACCACCAATGCGGTGTGTGTGTGTGTGTGTGTGTGTGTGGTGCGTTGTGTTGCGTGAAGCGCGTGAGCCGCATCGTTTGCCGCACGGAAGTAACGCACACAGGGCACCGGCCTTAACGGGTGCAGTTTCGAATTGAAACTGCCCCGATGAACGTGTGTTCCGCGTTCGTGCCGCGAAGAAGTTACCGAATGAAAAGCCGCGTGCCCCTGTCTGGGCGGTTCGCTTTCTCTTCGCGGCCCTATTCTATATGCGCACTCTTTCCCTACACGTGCAAAGTCGAATGTTCGTGATGCGCGCGAGGTTAGACGATCATTAGCGAGATGATGTACCAATTAGGGGGATGATGTGAATGCCTCGTCTGCTTCTGGGGAAGCTTCCCATCCAAGGTCAGGCGAGGGTATCGTCTCAGTAGCGTCTGCTTTGGTGCATTTCTTCGTGTACATGCGCACCTAAGCGTTAGCGTCCCACGTCCGGCAAAGGTGTAAATCAAGCTGGTTGCACAGGCATGGGGTGTCTTAATTAAATGCTCTAACTATTCTTCATCCTCAGGTTCTTACCGTCTGCTGACGCTTTTCGTTTTAATCGTCCAAAAACACCTGTGTGACAGCGGTGACACAACCGTCCAGTCCCGCAATCTATCGTCACGTTCGGTGAACATTAGGCTTCAACAAACAACNTCTGCAGGCAGGATATTCTGGATTAGTAAAAAAAGAAGGAGCAAAACTCCAAGATGGTTTTACTTACATTTAACACACCTCGTTCGTTTCGTGCCTGCGTTGTACCTGCATAGCGAACGCATAACAAACATTGTGCCACAAGCATAACAGTGTAGTGACATAGGAAAACTAGACATGCAAACCAGGCAACTGTTTATGTTTATGGCTGCCGTAAACATTAACACGATCGTGTTGCTGCCTTTATGTTTGCTGCAGTACGGCAATTTTATGGCAAATGCGCTGCACATCCCGCGGTGCTACGTTCGCCCCGTACGATTGGAAACGGCAAATCAACACCTGTTTATGGTTGTTCACCGAGGCTGCTACGCAAAACTAGTCGTTGCTGACATTAAAATTTCACTTACCACCTGCCTTTTCGGCTACAATCTTTGCACTCGGTGACCCTTGTTTATGGGCGTGCGGTTAGCTTTATAAGCGTGCGTATTTGCTTCATTATATTAATCAATGCGCGATAAACATTAACCAGCGCCGAAATACAGGCACGCATTTGCAGGAACGCCGGCGTATGAAATTGCCCAATGCGCTGTACGAAATGGGTAAAAACGTTCCGTGGAAGAAAACTAGTATGACTAATGGTAATGGCGGGTGCGCACCACCAATGCGGTGTGTGTGTGTGTGTGGTGCGTTGTGTTGCGTGAAGCGCGTGAGCCGCATCGTTTGCCGCACGGAAGTAACGCACACAGGGCACCGGCCTTAACGGGTGCAGTTTCGAATTGAAACTGCCCCGATGAACATGTGTTCCGCGTTCGTGCCGCGAAGAAGTTACCGAATGAAAAGCCGCGTGCCCCTGTCTGGGCGGTTCGCTTTCTCTTCGCGGCCCTATTCTATATGCGCACTCTTTCCCTACACGTGCAATGTCGAATGTTCGTGATGCGCGCGAGGTTAGACGATCATTAGCGAGCTGATGTACCAATTAGGGGGATGATGTGAATGCCTCGTCTGCTTCTGGGGAAGCTTCCCATCCAAGGTCAGGCGAGGGTATCGTCTCAGTAGCGTCTGCTTTGGTGCATTTCTTCGTGTACATGCACACCTAAGCGTTAGCGTCCCACGTCCGGCAAAGGTGTAAATCAAGCTGGTTGAACAGGCATGGGGTGTCTTAATTAAATGCTCTAACTATTCTTCATCCTCAGGTTCTTACCGTCTGCTGACGCTTTTCGTTTTAATCGTCCAAAAACACCTGTGTGACAGCGGTGACACAACCGTCCAGTCCCGCAATCTATCGTCACGTTCGGTGAACATTAGGCTTCAACAAACAACATTTTTGTTTTTTTTTTTTTGCGTCACCATCACTATCAACATCACTCACACGAAACGTGCGAAGCTTTTGTGGTGCATGCGGCCGGTATCGAATTAATGCACGTATTTCGTAAACTACAGCGCCGAGCGCCATAAGGTGTGCGCATTAGTGAGATCGTGCTTGTATGGGACTTGAACTTACTGTCGCAAAACGTAAACAAATCGCATGCGCCACAGTTCCATTGTTGTTGGATGAAGCTGTGTGCTTTAAGAATATCTCCCAGAAACCAGGAGGAAACGTAACACACGCGATACGGCATCGATCAATAACTCCAAGATCCAAGATCCAAGATCCAAGATCCAAGATCCAAGATCCAAGATCCAAGATCGCCAAAAAAACAAAAAAACAAGAGCACGGCAGCTTGGGGACCTTGGTAGGGGAAAAAAAAGCCTCTCCCACCAAGCTTTTATGTGGAATTGTGACAAAAAGTGGGTGTCGCAAAACAAAGCAAACGAGAGACACACAAGTCAATCTCCTGGGTCTCTCGGTGCACCCAACTAGAAATGAGGAATGGCATGTGGTAACTGGCATGTGGCCATCCTCCCTCCTCATCCAAGCAATCTGATCCGGTGTATCGCTTCGTTTCACGCCGTCAGACGGTTTCGCCAGCGGTTGCGGAGTTGACATTTACGTACCAGTTGCATAACATACGGCTCGGGTGGAGTTTCGGTGCAACACTGTGAAGCAACAGTCGCGCAGAAGACCGCCAAGAAGACAGCGTCAGTAAGTCAAGTTTTTGCCGCGAAAGATGTCGCGTGCTATTTCTGCGTTCTGGTAGCAGCTAACCCTGCTTGGCGGTGCTAACACTCAAATCTGCTGAGCGTCAATGAGTCAGTGTGGTTAATTAACACACACATACACACACATTCGTTTCTCGTTTTTGCTTACCACACACACCGGACATTCCAACGTGCGATCGCGGGAAATCTTCCCGGTTGTCATTCCGGAAGGCAACAGCTTCAAATGTACATGTACCTTATCAAAACATGGTGTGTCTGGTGGGATCATGTTTCCGCTACTCTCCATCAAGCGAATGATTCTCGCATCGCTGGAGGGATGACGTTTGATTTGGCAACCGTCGGCAACATTTCGTGGACAAGTTCTGTTTTTTTGTGTCTTCTCTTTCTCTCTCTCTCGCAACAGTCGCGAATATCCATGCACATTCATATCCGTTCACCGGCTGGGTTTGGTGTGGTTGGGCGTGTATGTATGTATGCAGTGTTGTACGTTGGAAAGTCCGACAACTGGTTTTTTATCCGCTGCTGCAGAACGGTTCGCACCGGCACGGGCTAGGCGCTTGAACGATTCTGGATTCGGGTACGGTTCCCCCAATACGGGAGAGCGTTAATGTGCGTGTGCACGGGGATTTGTCCTTGGCTTCTCATTCTGCTCTCGCACGAACAGTCGGGCAAGAAAGCAGTGACAAACAAACAAACAAAATCAGTAAAAAAAAAAAACCGGTACCTTTATGCTGGTGTTGCGCACGCTTGTCGCGTCTGGGTGCTGGGGAAGCGAATTTCTGGACTCCTCGGTTGCCCACGAAACCGATCTCCGGTGTGGTGCTGTCGTCTTTTGCGCGTCGTGCAGCGCATCCAGCTGCCGACAGGTGTTGGGTTTTGAATGCTTCGACTCCCTTCATTCCAGCTCCCCAGTGGGGCCACGATCTCGTTCTCACTCTCGGAAATGGGTGGTTTGTGGTGTTTTTTTCTTGTTTTCTTTTTCGGCTGACTCCAAGGGTGCTGGTACTCGCGACGCGCCTGCATATTCTGTTTTCAGGTCACCTTGCCGCTGGTGGCCAAAGTAGGCCAACGGAACATTGTCGCGCGTTTCTCCAGCGCACCAGCACGGAGCGCTTCGCCGAGCGAATTCCAGTTTAGATGCCCGGATCGGTGCGCGACCTGGAGCGTACGCAAATACACGACATTGACTGGAAATAGCATTACCGTGCTGTGATAACTCGTCTGCATTGCTGCTGGTACTTAGATGTACTATTTGCTAGAACGCTTCGGACAAGCGGTTGGATACATTTTACCCAACATTTATCCTACAGATGAGACATTGCATGAAAATGTAACTATTGAGCTGTCATAACGCAGCAGCATTTCTGTTGGTTACTCAGAGGTACTTATGGCCAAGCGTATTGCTCGTTAGCTTCCAAAAAGTTCTTGAACGTTTTTTTTGTAAAACATTTATCAAACAGATTGTAAATATGTTTATATCTTTACAAGTTATAAATATATAAAGAGAGTTTTGTAAAAGGTGGGACTTCTTGTCCTAATGATAATCTATAACTGTAGATTGGGCTAAGGTACGGTTTCATCCCATCAGTACCGTTTCTAACAATGCTATGTATACCCGAGCTAGTCCGGTAGACACATATTTTCCATAGCAAAACAGTTTCATTTTACGCACCAATAGTAAGAAGGAGCTAACTTTCACGTTTCATATATTTTTAAAGGAATAACGCACCAAAAGATTATTTGCTTCTTCCCCACCCGAAATCTACCAGAAAACCAATAACCGCGTCACTGCATAATAGGCCACGTTGGCTTTTCGCTGTGCTCGTCTCGAGATCTAGCTACAGCGGGCTTCGCACAGGGAAGGCTACGGATGAGCAGAGCCGTACCGGCAACAACCACAGCAAATGGTACCGATGGTACCTATGGCCCAGTGGTCCCATTTTCTTCCAGCTGCAGGAGGGTCGTACGATTACCACGGCTAATTGGGGCTACCGTTTGTTTCGTGGTGGCAAGCAAGGGAAAACCCGAAAGTGAAGCGGAAGAGTGTTTGATGCTGCAAATTATGCGCGCTGCAGTGTATAGAAGGAAACACAGAGGAAGAGAGAGAGAGAGAGATAATTAGATAAAAGAGAGAGAGAGAGAGAGAATAAGAAATGAACTCGCGTGGGGGAGACCGACCGTCGCGGTACCGATCGGGGAACTGTTTCCACGCTTCAAGCCACTTTGGGATATGGGATTTGTTCCGCTTCCGTGGCCGGTTTGTGCGTTGGACGTGTGGTTTGGTACGGGTTACGGGTTCGTCCGTGCCGTCCTCACCGCGTGCATACTTCGCGGTCGATGGCGTGGGCGTCATCCATTCGGGATTTCCCGCCAGTATGGCGATGATGCGGCGCGGAATGTGCTTTCCACGATACCGCGATGCGTGGGAGTTCCAGTTTGCAGCGTTCGCACCCGGTGCGAAAAGTGTTCAGGGTTAAGATGCATTATCGACCATTTAGCGTACATTGCGGCGATCGATCAGATTGACTCTTTATTTTTCGATCGAGCCTAATCAATTTTGCTCGTAATTCGGATTAAACACAGCTTCCCGTTAAGCGTTGGACGGGCAGAAGCAGGTGTGCTGATCGATGATGATGCGCTGGAAAACTGTGGAAGTTTGTCCGTCTTTATTGACCGTTTGCCAAAGCTTCCACCGTATTCTTACCGGTGGTTGCTTTGTTGGTGTATTAGTTGCCAATTGGAGCACAACCGAACCGATTTGAGCTGATAATCGGGCGCAGTCACGCGTTGGCCGTTTGTTTTTTGGTTTGTTTTTTCTTAAGAGGGCTTCGCTGCAAAAAAAAAAAATGGCGGAGCATTGCCGACGGGCACGGACAGAAGGCATACTCTTGGCGCAAAAATGCCCCTTTTGACTTGGCGGTTTGTTTGATTTGCTTTATTTGTGTCGGGAGAAACTCAAGAAAATAAAAAAAAAAATGGCCCTTTAGTAAAGGAAGTTTTCAACGCATAAAGGTACTAATAACATAGGAGGCACTCAATATTCGAATTGAGAAGGATTATTTGGACGCTGGTACAATAGTTTTGATGAAATGCAAGCTAACGATGCTAATGTAGCTAGTGGTCACTAGTTCTGGGTGATAACTTTCTAATCTATCCAGACAATTTACATTGCTGAGATAATCCATATCAGGAGTTGGAACACTCAAGCCGAGTGGTCTACGTTCTTTTGTTCCTCTAGGTATCGAGGATATGTCAAACAGTTTAGCAGGAAGAATTTATCCAAGAAGATTTTACGATTTGATCACATTTACCAAGAACTTCTTATTGTGTTGTATCTGTTGGGCTAATTATACTTAAGAGTAGCTGACGATGCTGTTTACTCGAGCAATGTTTGTTGCATTCCCTTGAGTGCAGATATCGATGTAAAGCTCATCAACGTTCTCACGCATCTCTCTAGAATCTGATCGAGGCTTTCGTTTACTGTTGTTCAATAGAGGATATAATACAGCTTCTCCGTTTTTCATCGAAAATAAAAACCAACCTTCACATTACGAGCATTCATTCTTTGCCTAACAAGAAAGAGAGAGAGAGAGAGAGAAGCTGCAAAAGCATTGTTCCCATCCTACCTTTGCACCTTATATCGCTTCCACCACAACCAAGCAGTTTGTGGTGCGCCCCGGAATTGATTTCGCGTATTATAAAGGGTGAAAGCGTGAGAAGCAGAAAGAGAGGAACCGCGCGCGGTGCAGACGATGATGTTTCAAGGGTGAGAAAAAGGGAGGCTAGACGGAGCGTACACGCCTTGGCCTGGTATGTGTATTTCAGCGGGTGTAACGGATGCAAGTGCGCAAACATATCCGAAATTAATGAAACGATCCTACCCTTCAGCCGTTGGCGCCTTGCGGTGTCGGCCTTCGGAACGCTGCCACCATCTGAATGTGCTGCTAGTGTTGGATGTTATGTACGATCTTGCAGAAGCTGGAGTGATAACTATTTAAAACTTTCACCATTAAATATGCCCCGACCCGCATTCAGTATATCATCATACGATTTGTCCAGATTTTAGCTATCGTTTATTTGCTCAGAAATTGTTTCTCAGTTTTAGCGTTCACAGCCCAACAGTTTTAGCGTTCACAAATATATTCACACGTGATACCTGCCCTACCGTTACCGTTACTAATTATTGATTTGTTTTGGTTTCGTTTTAGTCCACCGCCGAAATATGTGCGGCGTGCTGCTCCGGTCGAGCCACCTACGGTTCCGACCATGGCGATGCAGAACCTTCGGAATAAGGATACGCCGACGAGTGGTATATTGACAACAAGCCAGGCGTCTCACTCCTCGCCGGAAACGACGGGCACCCCAGACAGTCCCGGGACGAGCAGTTCGCTCGAGCGGAACATTAAACCGTCGGAGATCTATCGCCAGAAGTCGTCCGATTCGCTCGACGTGAAACTTTCCGGTTACCACGAACCCGGCAAGGTGCGTCTACCCAAGTCGGATAGCCTCAAGTCGAAGTCGTCCAGCACGGACAGCCCTACCGGGTCGTTGGGCAAGGTAGCAGGCGGTACGCCCGGGATCGGTGTATCGCCGACCGGAAGTATGGGCAAGCTGCCCACCAACATGACCGGCAGTAGCAGCGACAGTCCCACCGGTAGCCTTGGCAAAATGAATCAACAGCACCAGACGCCTCCCTACACACATTCGTACCATCAGCGGCATGGTACGGATGGTTTGCCGCACGTCGATTCGAAGGAATCACTTACCTCGACGGGCGGCGGTGGCGGTACGGGGACGATCGGTAGTGCCGGTGGGATAGGTCCCATCTCCGAGCGTGTAAGTACAGCAGCTTGTTAGAAAGTTATGTCTGCGACTCCAAAAAAAAAAAACAAACATTAACATCGTTGCGTCTCGCTTTGCAGATCAAAAGCTACGAATCCATTTCATCCCTCAGCTCGGACAGCATGCGCGTAAGCGGCCAACAGAGCCAAAAGGACCAGGAACACTATTACGATACGGTGCCGCTCGATAACAGTGATGGTGATTACGTGTACATACAGCCGGGCGGTGTCGGAACCGGCTCAACATCGAGCCGGGATGATATCTCGACGGTGGAAAATGCCAGTACCCTTCTGATGCCGTCGCATCCGCGCAGTCACAACAGCAGCCAAACCAGCGTCCAGCTGGAACCAGAATCTCCCGGGCGTAGCAGTAACTACGTCAATATTGAGTACTTCATCCAGTAAGTATTAAAGGCAGTAGCCAATCTATTGTCGAGCGGAAAACTTTACGTTCAGAGGCGTTGATCCATAAAATAAGCTGAATGCATAAGGTGTGCCAGATGATAAACAAATGATAAACTATGATTTACTTTAAAAGTCATCAGCTAAACTGTTTTTTAAAGTCAATAACTAAATTATATGGCCCCGGCCGACAAAGAATTAATTTATTTTCCATGTGGTTTGCTGGAAATCACATTGTAAAACGATTTGCAGCAAAAATTGCGTTGAGTAACGTCTCTGTTTATGTATCTTCAATAGCTCCAGTCAGAATAATGAAAATCGCAGCAGTTCCATCGATAGTGACGGCGAGGGAGACGGTGGCGCACCGGTACTGATGCGTGCGATCTCGACTGACACGGACGGTGGTGTTGGTGCGGGCGTTTCTCCCGGCTTCGGTGGTACACCCAGCGGAAGTGGTCTGTTTCGTAAGATATCGGTAAGATCGCTGATGGCCACAGTTATGCGACTGGTGTGGTAGTTGTTTTTTTTTTTATTCAACGCGATACTAATATTTGCTTTATGCGCAACAGAATGCCAACCGGGACACTATCATCCGGCGCATCGTAAACAGCATCATCGCGAGCGAAACGCTGTACGTGGAGTGTTTGAACAAGATGAAGCAGTACATGAAGGCGATCCGGGCGACGCTGACAACTTCGCAACCTGTGATATCGGAGGAAGAGTTCCAGACGATCTTTTTCAAGATCGAGGACCTGCACGAGGTGCACAGCGAGTTCCTAACGGAGCTGCAGGCCCGCCTGGCCGCACCGGACGATGCGACCGCACCGGATACTGGTGGGCTGTGCGTGGGCGAACCGTTCCGCCGACTGGCCGGGCAGATCCATCTGTACGGTGCGTTCCTGCACAACTACGGGCGTGCGATCGATACGGTGAAGATGTGCAGCACGCACAGCCAGCAGTTTAAGGAGATCGTGTCGAACATTGTGTTTAAGAACCAGAACGAGCAGAAACTATCGCTGGAGGAGTTGCTGCACAAGCCGGTGGCGCGAGTCCAAAAGAATGCGCTCGTGCTGGAGGATCTGCTAAACCAGACGCCCGAACAACATCCGGACTATCACCCGCTGCGGCAAGCGTCCAAAGCGATACGCAACTTCTTGTCAGAGTTTAACGTAGTGCAGACACGGTCCATGTTCCCGGTAAGAAATCCCTCCCCTCGCGGACGGCTAGGGTAGGGCGCTTGGAAGGTTGATTGCAGGTTGACAATAGCATTCTTCTTTTCCCTTTGCAGAGCGATGACAAAGCGCTCCGGCGGTTGGTAAAGAATTCCTTCATCGTTGAGCTAGCGGACGGCCACCGGAAGCTGCGGCATTTGCTACTGTTTAACGATGTGATTGCGTGCGCCAAATACAAGGCGGTTGGCCGTACCGGCGATCGGAACGGGTTCGAGTTTGAGCTAAAATGGTTCATACCGCTGCGGGACATTCTCATCTGTGAAGAGTCGGCGAACGATCCGAAGGAAGCGAGCCCGATCAATATTGTGCACCTGAAGTCGCAGGCCTGCACCGTGCGCGATCAAATCATGCTGGACGAGAAGGATCGTCCCGGTGGTTCGAGCCGGGCGGGCGACAAGCACCGGAAGAAGCTAGCCGATCTTGAGGCGCAGCTGGTACTGGCGTCACCGAATCTGGTGTTCAAGATAGGCAACAAGGCGACCGGCAAAACAATGACGTTCTTCCTCAGCTCGGATTTCGAGCGTACGCAATGGATCGAATCGATACTGTCGTTACAGGTAGGGAGTATGTCTTGAAAGAACATTTGAAGCACACCTGCCACGTGGTAACGCTTTGCTTTGCCTTTTTTCATCCAACCATCCACAGCAATCGTGCAATCTGCCCGGCCAAATCCCAGTCCAGATCTATGATCTGCACGCGTGGATAACGGCCTGCCAGGCGCTCATCAAAACCGAGATGGGTTCCTACCTGATGCGAAACGCACGCGATGAAAGCCTGCTCGTCGGCGACCTGCACCTCACCATCCAGGGCCTGAGCGGGTTCGATCAACCGTGCGATCTGTTCGTGTGTGTCGAGATCGACTCGTACGGGCATTACTTCCGCAAGGCTAAAACGAAGCTTGTCTGTCGCAGTGCAACACCGCAGTGGAACGAATCGTTCGTGCTGGAACTGGAAGGTAGCCAGAATTTACGCATTCTGCTGTATCAAGATGATGTCCAGCGTCCGATTTTGCGTGCGAAGCATATCCTCAAAGTACGTACCTTTGCTATTATCACAATCACAAGGAGCAAGTAATGCATTTTGTCTGCTATTGTTGTGCATATAGTTAAGCCGCAGCTGGATGCAGGAAACGCCTACCAGAAAGGTATTGCAGCTGTCGGAAACGCTCGGCATCAGCACGATCATACGATTCGTACCGGGTGAGGTAACGTTGCGCCGGGTACCGACCTCCAAACCGGGCGCACTCTTTGGTGCCAAATTGCAGCAGGTGATCAAGTAAGTTACGAGCGTTTCATACCCTGGTTTTGCCTTGCTCTGTAATGCTGTCACTTCATTACAGGCGCGAAAAGCGAGACATTCCATTTATCGTGAGCGCGTGCGTAAGGGAGGTTGAGCGACGCGGCATGACCGAGGTCGGCATCTACCGCGTGTCCGGTTCAGCGTCCGACGTTGCCAAGCTAAAGAAATCGTTCGAAACGAACGCGTACGAGGCGGAACAGCTGCTAAAGGAGGTCGACATACATTCGGTCACCGGGATTCTTAAGTCGTACTTGCGTGATCTGCCCGAGGCGCTCTTCACTGATCAGTATTATCCGAAGTTTTTCGACGCGTTCAACCGCCATTCGAACCTGAGCGAGGGTTCGCGCATCCACGAGCTGCAGCGTATATTTGCTGAGCTACCGCAACCGAACAAAGCCACCATCAACCTGTTGCTGGATCATCTAATGAGGTACACGATCGCTATGTTTTTTTTTTTTTTTTATTTTTGATACAAAACATTATTAATTTATCGCGCATTGGTTTGCTTCACCATCGTAGGGTACACCAGCAGGAGATCGAAAACAAGATGTCGCTGCATAATCTGGCGATGGTATTTGGGCCGACGCTTCTGCGGCCCGGCCCGAGCGCGACCAAGCAGAAGGATCTGCTAGAATCGAGCACGGCCGATGTGATGACGCAGGCAGGCATCCTGTACAGTTTTCTGCAGGCCCGGCTAAAATAGTGTGACCGTACAGCGAATCCACCAATGAACGAAACGAACGAACGAATGGCGTCCACCAAGGTCCAGCAAACCGAAAGCAGCGCTCGAAATTCGTCACCACCAGAACTGAATGATTTGGACACTTTTGTTTTTGTGTTTTTGTGTGTGTGTGTTTTTTTTTTGCGGACACACAACGTTCCGAGATGTTTTCGCTTAGACAAGGGCCCTTTTTGCTCCAGGGAAAACGCCTTTCCAATCCTTATTTCTCTCCCTCGGTCGCGCGTATTGTTGCGTGCAGGGTGTAATTGTTTCGCTCGCCCGCTCTCGCGCTAGTAGATGAATCACATACCGTCAACGGTATGCTAATGCAAAAGGGAAAAGCAGCATGAAATAGACCCATGTTAGCTGATGGGGTTTACGTACGTTTCGGTACGAAAGATTTCCAACCGTTCCAGATGAGTACGTTCGTGATTTGATACAGCTCTTTGTTGTTTGTTTTACGAATTGAAAGACTACCAAAAGATTAAATTTTTGTTTTATCAGTAGTAAGTTACAAATGTGTATTAGGTAAGCGACCCGATTGGCACACAATCTCTCCTCTATGCCGTGCCCGATAAAATGGTATAGTGTAGCTGTAGATAATGCGTGCTGCATAGAGCATACTGATAAGAGGTAGAGCATTGACAACCTGTAAGAGCAAATATTACTCTCGCCTCTTAGCGATGGAAACCAAAACAAGCAACTTTAAACACAACAAGTTTTAGTATTAAAATGTTATTAAAAATCCCAAAGGCAAGACAATACTACCCAGGCAGCTTCTTTTTTCTTCCTTGTTTTTTTTTTTTTTTTACTGAAACGAAAACAGTACATTTGCTCTCGGATTCTGTTGGTAGGGTAAGCCGTATTTTAATGTTACAGCGGTAAGGTTAATTTAATTGTAAGGCAGCGTTGCTGTAGGGGAGAAAACGCCGTTTCCCAGCGTGCATTAGGTTAGTTGGTTAAAATTGCTTCAAAAGCAATGGCACCGTCACTTCCACTGTGTATTTATCCGTCGTCTCTTTATGTCCCGCCCCAGGAAACGTTTGCTTTCTTTCCCTCCTCCACATCGTGCCTACGTTTGTAAGATGATAACATCTTGTACGAAAAAATAAGAGTTCCCTGTTGTGTTGAACGTGTTGGTTGGCTCAACACCAGCAATGAACAGTTGCTGTTGACTGATGTTGGCAATTAAGATTTGTTTTTTTTCCCCCAAATATTTGCTAAAACATTGAACGATGTAATCGAATAATCAAAAATTGAGCGGTGAGAAAATGTATCAGTTTAAGCTTAAGTAAGCTTATATGCATAAGGCAAATTTAAAATCGTTTAATTTGTCATATAGGTGTGCATAATTTATTTCCTTTTTTCCCCCCTTTTTTTCCGACCATACGTATTCGCATCACATATAAACATATGAGTACGAACAAATTTGAATCCTCTTTGCTTCGGTTAAGACAAATTGGAATATTACGTTCAGTCGAGAACATTCCAAATCTTTCATCTAGCGAACGATGATTTAATATATGTGTTTTTCTTTTCAAGTTCAAGTTCAATGAAAACGCTCGACGGGAGATTTGCCAGATGATGATAACACAGACTAAAACAATCATTTCGTGTAGCAGTATGACGTGCTGCATGGGTGGGAGGATAGCGCGTGAGTGTAATGAGTGGGCGAGCGAAACAAAAACGCCGGGTTCAGGGTCGAGCGAAAGCGAAATTAAAAGTATGTGATTACATAAAATAAAACCATTATGAAAAACAGCTGAAACGAAACGCAATCTTTATACAACAACAACAACAACAAAAATACATATATTATTATACTTATTACATGGGCAACTATACATATATATATATACANAGAGCATTGACAACCTGTAAGAGCAAATATTACTCTCGCCTCTTAGCGATGGAAACCAAAACAAGCAACTTTAAACACAACAAGTTTTAGTATTAAAATGTTATTAAAAATCCCAAAGGCAAGACAATACTACCCAGGCAGCTTCTTTTTTCTTCCTTGTTTTTTTTTTTTTTTTACTGAAACGAAAACAGTACATTTGCTCTCGGATTCTGTTGGTAGGGTAAGCCGTATTTTAATGTTACAGCGGTAAGGTTAATTTAATTGTAAGGCAGCGTTGCTGTAGGGGAGAAAACGCCGTTTCCCATCGTGCATTAGGTTAGTTGGTTAAAATTGCTTCAAAAGCAATGGCACCGTCACTTCCACTGTGTATTTATCCGTCGTCTCTTTATGTCCCGCCCCAGGAAACGTTTGCTTTCTTTCCCTCCTCCACATCGTGCCTACGTTTGTAAGATGATAACATCTTGTACGAAAAAATAAGAGTTCCCTGTTGTGTTGAACGTGTTCGGCATTGTTGGTTGGCTCAACACCAGCAATGAACAGTTGCTGTTGACTGATGTTGGCAATTAAGATTTGTTTTTTTTTTTCCCCAAATATTTGCTAAAACATTGAACGATGTAATCGAATAATCAAAAATTGAGCGGTGAGATAATGTATCAGTTTAAGCTTAAGTAAGCTTATATGCATAAGGCAAATTTAAAATCGTTTAATTTGTCATATAGGTGTGCATAATTTATTTCCTTTTTTTTCCCCCCTTTTTTTCCGACCATACGTATTCGCATCACATATAAACATATGAGTACGAACAAATTTGAAATCCTCTTTGCTTCGGTTAAGACAAATTGGAATATTACGTTCAGTCGAGAACATTCCAAATCTTTCATCTAGCGAACGATGATTTAATATATGTGTTTTTCGTTTCAAGTTCAAGTTCAATGAAAACGCTCGACGGGAGATTTGCCAGATGATGATAACACAGACTAAAACAATCATTTCGTGTAGCAGTATGACGTGCTGCATGGGTGGGAGGATAGCGCGTGAGTGTAATGAGTGGGCGAGCGAAACAAAAACGCCGGGTTCAGGGTCGAGCGAAAGCGAAATTAAAAGTATGTGATTACATAAAATAAAACCATTATGAAAAACAGCTGAAACGAAACGCAATCTTTATACAACAACAACAACAACAAAAATACATATATTATTATACTTATTACATGGGCAACTATACATATATATATATACACATAAAAATAGTTATATTCATAGATTCATAGATACCTAAAAGCCATTTCTATCGCGAACAATACAATAGATTCACTGGCAAAGTATTTAGACCAATTCGAATGCAGTAGTATTAGCGTATGGCAGATGAAAAGTGTAAAACAGGAGTACAGCAGCGGCGAGCACAAGTCAGGCTGGTAGGAACCGGCGATGTGCAATATGATGCATAGTAGGGAATGCTCCAAAGGGTATGGAAATGATAGAGCACACAAGAAGCTGGCTGTGTATGGGTGTGTGTGTGTGTGCGTAGGGCAAAACAAATATTTAAAAACACCCACGTACATGTAAACAGGGATCGCGTAATTACGTCAAAACGCGTTTACTCACCTCAGCTTCGTAAAGAAAATAAAACAGAGAAGAAGAAGAAGTAGAAGAAGAAGAAGAAGAAGAAGAAGATTTACCCATGATAGTATTTGTATTCAAACACTCCCAAAAACAATACGGAAGCTAATATTGCATGTATCGCTTCCACGCCCGAAACCTCGTGCCCTTTCGGGTCAAACTTGATCGTAATCGTATTTAAACATTTTTTGACAATTTTGCTCGACGCGCTGAGATGAACAGAAAATAAAAGCAACACAGGAACACATTATATGTAAAGATAAATAAGCTAAGCGACGGTAACAGGTGAGAAACAAGTGGCCCAGCGTGGCTGAAAAAGGTATAAACGAAAAAGTGCATTGCATGTGGTTCTATACAGAGTTAGGTGCGCAGTTTATGGCGATGGAAAACGCTGGGAAACGGGTGTGATTGTCATTCGTTTAGAAGAACCCGCCGGTTGATGGGGACCCTTTATTTGCAATTGATAAAACAGAGGAAAAGCGTTGGCGTACCAGTGTGTGTGTAAAAAGGAGATAGCGAACGAAACGACCAGATGGTAAAGATACAAGGAAACGGACGAGGGAAGAAAAACAAAATGCCGACTAATGATAAAAAAAAACAAACTATTATACACTATACTATATACATTATACCGTTTTTTTAGGCTTTATAGCAAACGTTGCAAAACGAAGAAGTGTGCCCTTTCGCTCCGTTTCACGTTCACTGCCCACCACCGGACAACGCACCATTCTTCCCAAACTTACTCAAATTACATTCCCATTTTTAAATTCCCCAATTTCCAATTAAAACGAAACGAACCTTCCAACAAACAAAACGACCGAAAAGCCGTTTTGCAGTCGTAAAAGTTTTGTTACGTTTGTCAATGTGCCCCCTCCAACACTCTCAAAATGGCCAAATTTTAAATCTTCTCGCTTGTATAAGAGCGCTTGGCAGTACGCGCTTTTGGACGATGGTGGCTTTGGTGTGGATGCATATAAGAAAAACTGAACATATACATAATTGTTTTTGGTTCTCTGTAAATGAAATAAGCAAAGTGAGAAACACAAAACAAACATGGCGTGGTTAACGTGTGCACAGTGAAGCATGAATGACGCTTAAAAGCGTAAAGGGACAGAACAAAACCAACTACATCTTTTGGGAGCAATGGCAATATCCTAGTTTATGGAGCAAAACTAAGCATGACGAAGCGTTTAATACAGACAACATAAACACACACACACACTCACACACACACAAACACATACACCTATACATAAGGAAAAGCAAAACTCTTATGCGAAACAATAAAACAAAAGTAAGAAATCAGTTTCGTTTACTGCAAATAGTAATATAATAGTGGTTGCTGTGCGTTTGTTTATATATGAAGTTTGCGAGAAAATGTTGAGAAAATCGTAATCGTATGTTTGCTTTGTTGTTTCACCATAAATTTGTTTCACTTTCATTTGCTACTTGGCGTGAAAATGCATGCACAAGGTGCGATCTGTGTAATGTTCGACTCACTGGACTTTCAGTAACAAATACACGTAAAGTAAATCTTCTCATAACACTGACAATAGAGATACAGAATAGTTTTTGTTTCAAAGCTAACAATAACAGTAATACTATCCTTATAACTAACCCTTTTGCCTTTAGCTCGTAACAAAGCAAACAAACAATAGAACACAACACAATTTCGTCGTAAATTTAGCAACAAGTTTCGATTTATTTATCATAAATAATAATGTAAGGCAAAACTGTTTTGCACATCTTCTTTTTTTCTTCGGTACGTCCTCCCCGCGAAAAACATTAAATTGAACTAAAACACCTTGCCTTTTCTTGTTAATTATATCCTTCCTTTCGATTCCGTAAACCACTAATAACTAGCGCGAACTGTTCGAATTTTAAAACTGGACTAAAAATGTATATTTCTTAATTTTGGCACAGGGGTTTGGAGCGTGGGGAAAACAAAGGAAAGCTGTTTTATTTGTAATTTGTAAACACCTACTACCTACGTCACTGGACGTAAATTGACGCAAAAACGACGCAATACGCACATTGCACATACCATGCTTGCACCGATATGTTTTGGAATATGGATCCTTCGGTTCTTCTCTGTATAGATTTCTTCGTGCCGGTTTTTTTTGTGGATTTCGTTGGATGCTCACGTGTTCCACACGATGAAAAATTCCAGCCCGATGGTGCTTCCTGTTTTCTGTTTTGTGCGTATATGGGAACGGTGTGGTATACAGTATTTGGCATGTTTGAGTGTGGATATTTTTTCCATATAAACTCAATTATATCAACCGTTTTCCCTTCTACTACTAATGATTATATGATAGCGCAACGGAACTACTTAAAATCATTCTAACCGCAGGTAGGCACGTTCTAGAATTCCCGCTTCGGCAAAGCTATATAATCTACAAGTGCGATTCGAGAGGCTTCCGCTTTCGAGCACGTTTTACTGCTGGTTTGGTGTTTGTGTGTGTGGGTGTGCATGGGAATGGGAAAGTGATCGAAAAGGGAAGGGAAAGGATACAGGAGGGAGCAAAAGGTAATAGGGTGGTGTGTATGTGTATAAATAGAAAAAATTAAATTAAAGGTTTGTGCAGTGATTTATAATTAATCAACGCTTAACACATCTCGTCAGCAGATCGCAGACAAATGTAATGAAGAAACAAACACTAGAAAGCGAATGCGAACAAAACAAACCCAGATAAAAAGCTTAAGGGTTAAGGTTTAATGCGAAGCGTACAGTTAATTAGCATGTTATGTGTTAATAAAAACCAGCGGAAAATTGAAGGTATGAACAAGCAAAACAAAAAACATAAAAAATAATACCCATCAACCACGGAGCTACGGGTGTTAGCCGGGAAATGTGCATGTCTATGGTAAGGTGGCAGGGAGCATCTTCTAGTTCGTCTGGTTGTCAACTCCCGGAAAGAGCGGGAAAGTAGGAAGAAAAAGGCAACCTAAAGCTAAATGAACTAAACCAACGGAATATTGTCACCGTGTAAAACGATCCGTCCTAACATATGTGCTTGTCGCGTGTGCGTTTCGTTAACCTATCCCTTCCCATCGGGCAATCCCGCCGCGTGTAGGTTCCCATTATCACTAGCAATGTTTCGCCCATCAACCATCGCTCGCTGCTGTCTGCCTGCTGGAACCTACCACGAAAGGTACCAAGCTCACTTCGATACGGCTATACCGGTCGATTCCGGCAGTGGCCGTTTATCATCTATCTTTTCCTCGCTATTCTGCGCCACCTGCTGGCGGCTGGCATTCCACTTGCTCAGGTCGGCCAACACCGGCACACCGAGTGCCGAATGCATCGTTTCGAACGAGAACGAAACAACTGCACCCCGTTCCAGGGGTCGCTCGTCCCTCATCGTAGCAATCGCATCGCTTGATTTCGTTGCCGACACGATCTTACCGGTACGGCTCGGGGTGACTTCGGGCGGTGTTTGCACCTTCGCCGTCACTGGTACGGTTGGTGCCACCGTACTGTTTTCTTCCCCCGTTGGTGATGGTACGGTGGACGATGCTGCCGATACGGTTGACGGTTGCTTCTGTTTTGATGGATTCGGTAGTGCTGTTGCTTTCCTGCCGGCGCGTGTTTGCGCCGTTGGTGGACTTGTTCCGGCTCCTTCGTCCACACCACTGGTACCGGTATCTGCATCAGGTTGAGGGTGGTAGTAGAAGTGGTAAAATGGTAGTAAAGAGACAAGGTGCCCGGGTTGCGTACAAAGAGAAAACAAACACAGGAATCATATTTCAAACAAAGGTGATAGTATTGTGAGATCCAGTTCCGGCTGATGAATCTTCGTTGCAAATGTTTTCTCACACTTATCCCATTTTAAGAACGGATGATATACACTCCTTCCAAAGCAAGAGCAAACCGTATGAAAAGCAATTGCTCCAGCAGGGGCAAAGAAATACTTCAATGGCAATGTAAACCACAGTGATACAAGTAGGCAGACAGACAAGATGTGTTCCCCGGTTAGTATCGTTTTTAAATTGTAATACACTCACGCAAATGCACACACAATGTGTCGTTGCTGTTAAGTAACACAAATAAACTAGTATTGGGTCATATAAACAGTCTTTACGAAATGTCAAGGTGCAGGCAAAAGAATTACGATAAGAATGACATGGATGGAATTATTAGCAAATAATTGCAAATCAAAAAAGCATCAATTGAACAGAATCTTTATATGACCTAATGCTTCAATGTTAGCACGGGTGTTATGATTATCGAACAAAAAAAAAAAACGCATCCACGAATGATTAATAACACACATATCCATGACATCATGCTTGTTAAAGGTGGAAAAACAAACAAAAAATCTGTTAACCCAAAGATGTTAACAAACACGAAACATTTAAACCGAAAGCCGATGCTACAAACGCACAGTATTGGTGTGTTTGTTTTTTAGTGACAATTCGCTCTTTTTCGCAGGTCTCACTGCTGTTTGCTCTTTCTCCCTGAGCACAATTACCTGCATTCGAAGCGTACTCCGTGGTGAGCGGTTTGTTGAAAGGATTGTGCCGTCTTGGTGGTGCTTTCGGTGGCGCAAGCAGGGGCGTAGTGTCGGGCGTTTTCTCCCGACAGTGGCCTTCAATTTCGTCCAGCTGGCGCTGGAGTTCGGCCACCATCAGCTTCATATAGTCGTACCCGGCACACGTAAGCGCTTTCATCCATTGCTCCATGGTGGCCTGTGATTCCGTGCTGAGGTAGTACGTCCGATTGTTAGGACCGTGGAATATGATTTGAAAGCAATACTGTTCACTATCCTCGGCAAGCTCTAAAACAACAAATTGGCGATTAGTTGCAGCAATGTTGCGCGTGGGAGTCGGTCAGGAATGAGTCACGTCATTTACTTACCGACAGTACAACCCTCAAGGATGATCATGCCAAGCGGTTCCTTATCGGTGCGCTTCTCGAAGTAGAACAGTAGGTTGCCCTTGAGCACAAACCAGCGCCGCTGCCAGCTCTTGTTCGTTTCGCCCCGCTTGTTCATCCATCCCTCCAGATCGACCGGTGGCGTTGTTGCGAACGTGCAAAGATTTTTTTCGTTGATTTTCATCGTCTTATGACAGTTGCTAATGATGTTATAAAAATATGATTCAACTTCCGTACGGTGCACCACTCCCCCCGACCACCACGCTGCGAACGGTGTCGGTGGGATGAAATTCCTTCGTTTTTTTCCCCTGTTGTTTGGCAACGTTGCTCCCTCGAGGATGTTTAAATATGTTGCGGCGTTCTTTTTCTAGCACATCTAACCGGCAGGAATATGTATATAAAAAAAAATCAACCGTTCTATTTCTGATCGTGGAAGCTGAATAGTCGGTTTGTTTGATTGTGCGTCGGGTGTTCACAATTATCTCACAGTGTATTGCAGTATGGCACGCCTAAACCTGAGGGAACAACCAGAAATACGATTAGTAAGGGTGTGGTACGTGGAAAAAATTGTCAAAGCAAAAGCAAAATGAGTTCACCGGTGTGCAGAAACATGCAAGCAGCGATTAGATTTCAGATAATCTGGAGATTTACTTACCGACAGTTACCTGAGATATCTGGTTGGTAAATTCACATTATTTTTATTTCTGTTCCAAAAGCTATTCGGTCTGCTGTTGCGGTACGTCAAATGTAAGATGAATGGAGAGCGTTTAAGTTAACGGGCTGAAGTGTTGAATTGATTGTCCGTGCAGAAAAATGAAGAGGATGCGATCTATGCTTTTGGTTCATGTCTTGGGAAGTATATACGTTGAATAATTTTCAAATGTTAATGTAGAATAGCACAACAGGTTTACATAAAAATTAATATCGCTTGAAATCTTGGAGCATATCAAATGTTAATACGAAAAACCAACGTGCTTATAAGAATAGACACATTTTAGCAGCGAAAACGAGAAATTTTGAAACGATAATGTGTGTTACCTATAGACAATTTTATAAAACTACACCCGTACACAAACAAGAATGTGCGAGTTTATGTGAGCAATGGTTGAAAGTAGTTTGGATTCTTCCAAGTCGAAATTCTACATGTATAAATGTAACAGCCAAATATTGCTTTTTTTGTTGAGCTTTTTGTAAGCTGAAATCGATTCGATGCAAAGCTGTCTCGACTCGCACGGGCAAGCTTTTTCTCATATTACATACAGATCGTAAAAAGTTTGCATAAACTTTTGTATTTCAACTTTACACACTTCAACTTGAAAAGCATCCAAATCTGGTCCAAAATTTCTTATTATTAAAGGCGATGTTCGGGAAGGAAGGGGTGAATGGAAGATGAATTTTGTAGTTAGCGTAGTGAATTTTGTTGTTAAACGAAGTGTTTGAAGTTAGCTACAACTATGAGACTATGCAATGGAAATGGCATCCGTTACAATATAATGTTACCTCAAACGTTATCTATAAGGTTTTGTAATAATGGACAGATTTTTATTTTAAACAGTCAAGCAAATCGTTTGCCTCGTTTCGAGATTTCCCTTATGTACGGCGAATACGACTGGCTCGTATTATTTTCCAGCTTTTGTTTTTATTTGATTTTCCTTTTTTTTCTTCCTATGACCCGTTGTTGACCTTTATTTCTGATTGCATATTCAGGTAAATGTATCGTGCTCTCTTCATTGCAAGCATGACAAGCTGGATTTTTTTTCTCCTGCACATACTTTTTTGCCCATTTTGCTCGCTGCGTGAAAAGGGACCTTCGATTTCCTGGCGGCGTGTCCGGAAGGTGGCAACATTGCCAAAGGCCATCGTACAGCTAGACCAGGCGCAAACACGCAAAATGGTGGCACGTTTGGCAACAAACACTAGCAGCAACATAAAAAAAACAAGCACCCTTAGGGCCGTAAAATCACGGTTTTCCGGTTTTTTTTTGTTCTGGTCCGGCCTGCTACCCCGTTTTTGCTTCTTCCTTTACCGAAAAGCGCATCTGCTTTGGCACCGACGGGCGCTACGATGCTGGTGAAAATTTAATATATTTATTCTATTAATTTCCATTCCAAATATTTGGCGAGTGTGCAGCTCGGTGCGTTACTGCTGGTCGAAGGCTGGACGCATACTGCTACATCAGCAGGTGTTGCAGTAATTGTTTTCATGCATTTATGGTACAGGTTTTGTTTTTGTTGTTGTTGTTGTTGTGCTGTTCCCGGTGCAACATCATGGCGAACTGTTTGTGCGTTCAATCGCCAACGAACAGGCACGTTACTTTACCACTTTAAGATGCACCAGTGAGCTAGTGCGCTTTAAAGATAGCCACATCCATAGCCACATACGCCGGTTTGACAGATCACCATTTAATTGAGTGAACTAATTAGGGCTTCCCATCCAAACGCTAAGTGTGAACCGAGGATAAACTAGTCGCTTAATAGTACTTACGAGCCCGGCCGATGATCAGATTTGTTCTGCAATCGAACAAGTGAGGCGACACCCCACGCAACATGTGTTGCGTGGAGTACGCCTGGCAGTGTACACTGCCTTCAGCATGCGGCCGTGTCCACTTTGTTGCCGGTTTTTGCTTTCATAATTCAATTCAATTACCCAACCGGCACGCGTCTTCACGACTTTGTGCCGGGCAGGGGAAAAAGATCAGGCCGGTGCCAAACCGAAAACCCGACCGAAGTTCTGTCCTGATTGCTTCAATTACCGCGCACGCTTTCTGCCCTGTCCCAAGGAGGCTCCCAAGACGCCAAGGATAAAAGAACCGGGTCCAATGGAGACGCAGCACCGGGCATTATAATGCTTTGGTTTATGCGTTCCTGACCGTTGCTTCCCATTTGCAGCAGGTATGCTGTCCTGTCTTGTCTGCAAAATTCTTTGTGGACGTTCTACAAACCTCGCCATCTTGCCCAAGGGTGCACCATGGTGCCAAGAAATCGTCAGCTACGCACACAACAGACTGACCTACAAAGTGGTTGGACAATTTGATTACTTGATTTGATTTATTTGTACGCTCTCTTTTGCAGTCACGGTGGCAAAAACCTCCCAACCAACACGCCTGTGTCCGTAAACACTCGGCTAATGGGCGATGGCGAACGCTGAAGAACGATGCCGCACTGTTGGCAAGGTTCTTGTGTCCGCCCTTTGCACTAGCCGGTTTTGGGTACATCTGGAAGGCAAGACTTGCCAATCGATGTGATATTTATGCGTAACTACACGGGCAAACTGTTTCGGTGTCATGTTCATCCACAATGCTACACCCATCGATGCGGCTGCGGCATTGGGCGACATGAGCGCCGTAGTGCAACCCTGTTGGTGACAGCTTGATGCCATAACGTTTCGTAACGTTTCTTCTAAAAAGCCGTGCCGTGGACGGCGGACGATGCAGCGGGCGGTACTCACTCGATGCGATGCGTGTGCATCATCAAGTACATGTTGAAGTACACGTCGCTATATCCTAAGGATCGTCAACAATTCGGACGAAGGCATCATCTCCAATACCCAGGCACGGACGAGAAGATTGTGGCGCTCTCTCCAAGAGAGCTCCCCAAGTTCGGGGGTTTTCCAAATTTGTAAACTTCTGCCCACACGGTGACCCGATGCCGCTGCGTGTACGGGGTGCATGTATATCTCAGCAAGCACACAAAGTTTTCTAACCACCGCCCCATAACCTACGCCGTAGTCTTCCTAGTGGCACTGTCCCGGGGTTTTTGTCTGCTCTTGACTGACCACTAATAATGCCACTGCCCACTGCAGGGTGAAGAAGTCCACTTTTCAATTACAGTTTCCATTTGCGGTGGTGATCTCTCGGTACCGCCGTTGCCAAAGATACAGATTAACATTCGCACCCAACTCCACAGATATGGTGCAATGTTCGCATCCGTCGGCAGAATTATTGCAATGCAACACATACATACATTCGGTGCATGGGACCGTAATTCGTACCGTTGCGTCTCGAGCGGAACACTACCGATCTGGTGCATCAAGAGGGAACTCCGGTGGGGAGAGGGGAGGGGGGCGGTAGGACGTTGGGTCGGGGGATGGAGCAGAGAGGAGGGGTTTATGTTTGTGAGATCATCTTCACGCTCATGCATTATGGATGAGGGAATTAGGGGGCATCGCATTTGCTCATTCACGGTATGCACCGCACTTGCGTGAAGATGGGTTGATGTTGCAAGAGCAAGGATTTGACTTTTGGCACCGAAAAGAAAAGTCACAACCGACTCGACTAGCTTATTAAAAAAAAAGAGCCAGAGTGTATTATAAATCCCGGTTCAAATAAACACCTCCACAGTATGGTAGAAGATTTAGTGCCTTTAGCGAGAGAACCAATTTTTCGACAAGCCCTTATTCGGCTGCCGTTTTGGTGTATGAAGAGGAGCAGAAAGCTACAGCCGAATTCAAATGCTTTAATCGGCAGCTTCTTGGCAGAACTTCATGTCCAGGGTAGAGTAGCTTTCGAGTCCTAGTAAATACTTCACGTGTGATGTATTTCTCCAGAATGTTCGAGGGTTTTTGGAGTTGCGGAATTGGGTTTGGAGTTTACGAATTGCTGAGTTATTCCAATTGGGTATTCTTTTAAATGTATATAAACCAGTTGCTGAGAACTTTACATTATCTATTAAACCCCAAAAGAGTAGCTATCAATTTGGAATTTCCAACTGTTTGTGTAGTAAAATATATCGAAGATTACGCTTCTCTCGATGTATCGCTAGATCCAGATAGTCAAAATACGCAACCATATTGTTTCGATAATCTCTTTTACACACACTCACACACACACACACGTAGGTGACGCAAGATAAGAAGAGTAAATTGAAGTCAACCTGAAGATAAATAACAGCAGCTTTAAAGACGGCAGGGCAGCAGGCTTCAATAGTTAGCAACTATCGACGAACGCACTAAACCTCGCCAATGTTTAATAATCAATTTCTAATCTTGCCCAAACAAACAGACAAACAGCACGGTTGGCCGTCGTCGAACGGAGGACATTCGACTTTTGGCGCATTCCTGCACCACGCATAGAAAAAGCAGACGAAAATGGACGACCCGGTAAAGGTAAATGAAATTTTCCACCTCGCATGGGATCGCATGGGAGGCAAGCAGTAGGAGAAAAGGAAGGTGAAAATAGTCCCCACCCATCCTGCACCTTCTTGGCCCTTGGAGGTGATGTTTGGTGGCTGCCAATCGTCAAAGGTGGCCATAAAATTCCAGCGCACGTACAGGCAGTTCCATGCCCTTCGCTCGCTCTAGCATGGGCCCCGCACTCGTAATGTGCTCGTCTAGTAAGCCCGACACGCGTTCGGCCAGTAGCGTTGGGGAATGGTAGCGAAACATTCAAGAAGCCTCACCGCGTGTCTAGCAGCTGGCGTGGTAAGTGTCCCGGGTGTAGCAAAACCGGAAGGAACGATAAGCTTAATTTAATCTCGAGCACATAATCTTCCCGAACAAGTCGGGCTACGTCCGATAAGAGGGATCTCTCGCCCCAGCCTCTCATCGGTAGCCGTGTTTACTGGGTGGGAATTGGCTTGCTGCTTGGCTACTGCGCTTACTAAACACACATGCACTAAAGCAGGCTGCCGCCTGCGGAGACAGGAGAGAGGAAACAAAAAATAAAACAATGTCATGACATTTTTTTGACACGACGTCAGCCGGTTCACTCGGCAGTGCTTTTTGTTTAGTTCAGTTTGTTTGTGTGGTGCGGTGAGTTGTCACTGGATGCGCAAGCGAGCAACACCTATCCGCACTGAGGACGCGTGAGCAGGACGTGTCGTCGCATACAATCAAGGACCACGGCTACCGACGCTAGGTTGTGTGAAACACAATTTAACGCCACGCATGGTGCGAACACCGCTGCCCTGATTGTTTCGAGGTGTTTGCGTGCTGGGACGTTTACCGAGCGATTCAGACGATTTTTGCGTTAGCTTTTTGGCCACGTTCGGCATGCTGCGTGCCGTGCGGTGGAGCGACGGCTTCAAGCAAGTCTCCCATCCTTCGCAGCTGCGTCGGTAGTGGGTTAAGGCTTCAATCTTCTGGCGCTCGCTACTGGTAATGCCATTATATCTTGCTGCTGGCACGTGTTTGTTTGCTGTTTGCTTTTCATCTACAACGCACTGCCGTTAGACGGGTTTTTTGGCCGTTGTTGTTTATGCGTGTGTTTGTGTGTTCGGTGCGTAAAATGTATCTTTACACTCGTAATAAAAAAAAAATCACTCCCTCACACACTTAAGCTACAAAAAAAAAAGAAGAAGGAAAAGAGAAAATACCAGTGCTGCCTGGCCGAAAGGTGAAATTTATATCACCTCGCAACAATGAACTGTACGACAGAATGGGTTGACCTTTCAATCTGCCTGCTGCAGTTGGTTCGTTTAGCTGGCGGTGTAAAAATTAGAGCACGCGACAAACTTAAAGCATAGTGACTAGTTGGCGGATGGAATGGGCAGCATGATGCCACCACGTGGTGAAACCTGCACATTTACGTACGAAAGTTTTCTGCCGGGATTTAGCGAATGTCACGTAGGGTTCGTCACTTAGGAAGCGAGCACATTACACATCTTGAATTGCAAAATTTTGTGCCGAAAACCACTGTGATGACTTAAAGGATTGTTGGTAAATGAATACTTGACATAGTTTTTCAATACCTCATGAAAAACTTTCCATAAGCTAAGTTTTAATTTCACCCAGATTTGAGTTTTGCTCTAAAACGCCTGAAAGTATGCAACATACAAGTTGTTGGCTTTGTTTGGCTATTTGGAGATATTTTGTAAAACGAATTGCATACCACTAGGCGCATGCTAGAGGCATTTCTCAAAGCGATGCATGATTATAGTATTTTATTTTTCGCTCCCCATTTTATCAAGACTGCAGAAGGTGGTATTATTCACGCGAAAATACGATATATCTCTTCATATATTTGTGAATATTTACCTGATCGCAATAATTCATAGCAATAATCTAAGCGCAACACCCTGAAAGGCTGTGAGCGGCAAACAAATCGAACTCATGGGGGGTATTTGTTATCCTTCCGTAGCCGTAAGCACCTGACAGAGGTATCTCACATGTCCGAAGCACAATTTACTTCGCGCTTCGGTCAATGCGCGCTAAGAAGGAGAATTAAATTATTCTACACGTGCCCGATCAGCGATTTTCACGCTCATGTTCGTGACTTCCACAGCGTACACACTTCCCTCGGTGGATGATAATTTGGTTCATTGCCTTACACTCGCTTATACATACAAAAAAAAAAACAACAACTCCGTACACCGGTGATAAATAGCATCTGTAGGACGGAGTACGACCGACGAAGGATGCTGCCGTTCGACAAGGATTTGCTCCGGTTCGTCGCTACATTCCACCGGTACCTTCCGATTGGCAAAAAGGTCGGACTGGGAACCGACTTCCGGCCGTGGAACGTGTTGAGCAATCGGGTCAGGAATTAGGTACGATTTCCTACGCTGACAGTAATTAAGTGCCAAATGTGTGCTGAGTGAATTAACTCACCACCGATCTGGAAGAAGGCGAAGGCGAAAAATATGATGAAAAACGAATCGTACGCATGCTGGACACTGTTTGCACACTCACTCCGCTGCTGTGCCATTTAGCGAAGTGTGGTGTCTGTGTTAGCCCATTCGCTACGCTTAATGAGGAATGGAATGTCCGCGGTGCCACGTAAATCACTCACAGGGGAACGGAAGCGGGACAGGGGAGGAGGAGGAGGAGGAGGAGAGGAGTGGCGGCTGGTAAAGGTGGCGGGGTTGAATAAATAAATAAAAATTGCCTGTCGGGGAAGGAGACAGCGATGCTGTCGATTAGTGGTGCGATACGTTTGGCGGTGGGCTGGCATGATGGGAAGCATATTTATTTGAGCGATATGTTTAACGTTGGATGATTTAGGCACCTACAATGCACAGCTAATTGAAAGGGATTGTTTAGTGTTGGGACACAACGGCGCTGGACTGGGGTTTCACCGTTTTCCGCCAAGTTTAATGCAACAGCGAAAGCTTTCAGTTATAAAAATCACTCTATGACTTGTATATTGCATACATTCAGGAGTAATTTTTGTTTACATGACATTTAACACTCTCATGATTGACATGTTAGATGATTGACGATATAGATTTCTTATAGAGAATTCATGCTTATTATTAAGAGATTTATTTTATTTAAGCAAATTGTAAAGAAAAAAAATACAATAAAGTAATTTGTTGTTTTTCACTTATTGAAAAAGTAAATTTAAATGTTTATAAAAAAAAGTAAAAAGTAAATGTTTATCAACAACCAAGTTACCGCTCCTAGATTTGCGTTATTGAATAATTATTAAAAATATAAAGCACACTTTTATATCCACGCGTACGTGCGCCAAACAGCCACTTGGATGAGCATAATAGAATAAAATGAAGAATAAAAATAAAAATGGGAAAAAAGACAAAGTGCCGAAACAACTCGCCATAATTAATTACATTCATTCTGCTGAAATTAAAATTTATTCCCGTTTCAACGCCAGCGCACGTGCACTCGCACTCTACCTCGCGCGAAAAAGTGACCGATAGCCGATTCGCCGAGGAAAATGTATGTTTTTGCTTCCTTTTTTATTGTTTGTTGTTGCAAGATTCTCTTATTGGTAATGCGTTCAAGGCTTTTGATGAATATGAGTGTAATCAGAGGAGCGCGCAGGGAATAAAACCGAAAGCGAATATATCGCCCGGTATACGTTTCAACACGGGTTCCACTACCCGTACCGTGCCTCGTTTGATGACAACTAATGACTGGCGGATGCATACGTAAGCATATTTTTACGGCCTTTATCATTTCGGGTGTGCCGAGCGTGGCCGACAGAAAGAAACACTCGGGCGCCCGCGAAACAGTGCCGATCGGACGGATGTAATAAATTATGATTATCTCACTGCGCTCGGTGTTTCGCTTTGCTCCTTCGTTAACCTTCAAACGGTGCCACGTGGTACTATAAATTATTTTTTAAATTTCTCGTGCCTCATTTAAACTGCTCTCGGTGGACAATAACATTTAAACAAAAATACCTCTACGTTTTGCAAAATGCAAAGTGAAGGATGGGTGAGCAGGTTCCTAACGGATTCCTTGGCTCAAGGAATCAGTGCTACACTCACTTTTGAAGATTACAGAACGCTTCATGAGAAAGATTTTGTTATCGTTGTGTTAAGCTTCTTAATTATCTAAAGATAGATCCGAATAGATACAAATGTAATAGGCATACTTTAGGCGATTAAAGGCAAATGCCAGCTAATTGACACAATGCCACCGCAGAACGATAAAAAAAATAAAAAATAAATAAATTGACTCTATAATTATTTAATGTTTAAGTTTTACTTATATAAAAATATTATTGAATAGAGGTTTTCTACCAAGGGTACAATTTTGCAAGAACGCTAGTTTGCAAAACAAGACAGCAAAGGAAATCGTTTTGCAAATTGTAATTTATAGCAAGCACTCTTAGTGAGTGCATCGGTATCGTGAGAGAACTTCTGAGTTACCAAATATGCAAAATTGAAGAAATTTGCAAATGAACTCACGGTTGCGAAATGTTAATTGAGCTGCTGTTGACAGGGCCGTGAGTGTCGGCAAACAGAGTTTAACAAACATTCGATCCTCTTTACAGCGTACGAAAGCTGTTAGAGCAGACAAAAAGGAGGGACAATGGTTTTAATTTTTATTAATTATTAAGTATTGTAAAATAAACAAAATCTAATACACCTTACAAACCGCTCGCAGTCGGTAAAATAGCTCCAGCCTGTTTAAATCGACGCTATTTCGCACAACATGAATGAAGTTCGCGAGATTGGTTGACACACTAGATTAATTTTTGCCCGATAATTGCCATCATCTCGCAATACCGTGCCCCTCGGTACGAGTGCTCACTGCACTCAAATCCAATTAAAACTAACGCCGCTCGCCTCGCTAACGTATCACTGTACCGTCTCAGCGGCCGCTCGAATGCCTTCCATGCACTTCCGGCCACTACGTTTGTGGTGGTGGTGCGAGATTTTTTGTTGTTGTTGTTGTTGATGTTGCCGCCCATCGTCGGTCGTGTGCCGGCTGTAGCGACGCTTGCCAGTGGCATCATTTTCCACGCGATAATTTTTATTGCTTCGATTCC
>CM032179.1:6672681-6702229 GCA_018908115.1 Anopheles rivulorum
CACCATGGTGCATGGTGTACCCGTCAACTTTATAGTCAACCACAACGACGAATCTGGCCGGGTGTTATAAAATTTGACTAGCAGCCATTTATGGAACGGTCAATAAAATCAAACTCCACCAAACACACAAATCGAAGTCGTCAACGTTAACATCCGGTCCTGTCTTCCGCCCAATATTCTTCGCTCTTGCTGCCTTTGGACGCCAGCAGAGTGGAACGTTAGTCCCTTAGTGGCACCGAAGTGATTTGTAAGATCGGCATTTTAATTAAATTTGCCAACCTTGAACCACTGGGTGGGATGAACTAGCCCATCCGTATAGTTTTTGTCCCTTTTTTTTCTTCTTCATTATTTCTTTTCATAAAATTCAACTACAACAGCGTGCTGTGCATTTCCTTTGTTGTTGTTGCTTCCTCTAAGCTTGCGAGGACAACTTGACGCAGGAAAGAAAAAAGACAGTCTATCGTAAGATAGCGCAAATCATTTAATGAAGGCAAACGATTGGGTGGAATAGTTCGCTATCTCGTTTGCTGGGATCGCGGTGCCTGCTGAAGAGTCCTCGCAGCGTTACCGGCGCTCGAGGGTGTGGAAATCCGCCTGCAAGTAGGCAACCGGCTGTACGGTGTTGTTTGATTGAAACCGTTGACAATCGTGGTGGCGAACGGCCGGAAATTAAACGTCAACCAGGAAGCGGCCGATACTATTCACTGACAGCCGCGCGCGTCGGGGCTTGGTTGGTTTCGTGCACGCTAAAAATAGCGTCAGAAACATCGGCGTCTGCCGTTGAATTTAGGGAAGCTTTCGCTCGGAAAATAGGTGAAATGCAGCATCGCGAGTGAAAAATTTGGTTCCGTCACTTTAAAGAAGCAGCATCGCTGAATGTTCCCACCGCTGTGGTTATTGGATTCTCCGGCGTCAATGTGTATCGATTCATTGTATTTTGGTTTGCTGCCAAACAATAGCTTTAAACTAGACTCACAAGAAAATTGTTGTTTAGATTTAAAACTCAAACACGAAAAAATTACTAAATATGTCTTGACTGTGTTAATATGGTCTGGTCCGTTCTAACATAGCAAAAAACAAAAAATGTCTTGACCGAGTTGCACGATGAAACAATTTATTCTTATTCGAGAGATCTATAAAGCTAGACTTTGTGGAGAGAAGAAGGGTTTTTTTTTATTGAAGTAAAGGACAATTGTACAGTTTTTTATAAAGTTTACTCCTTGTGCTTAAGGTTATTTGAAAGGAAAAGAAAACAAAGCATAAAGTAAGGAAAGCAACCAATAGCCTCACAAACAAAGGCTGACATTTGTACTAAACAAGAAACCGAATCGATTTGAGGGGCCAATCGTTCTTACACCTATCGCAATCCGTTGCGATCGGGGTAATAACTTAGCGCCGAAATTGAATCGAGAAGTGTTGCCAGACATCCCCCTATCTTACGGCAGAAAACAAATGGAGGATCGAAAAGTTTTTCCAGCTTCCATGCATCCGGGGGTTTGTTTTTCGTTTGCTTGCTTTCCTCTTATTGTTGCTTAGAATTTATTGACGGGACGCTGTTGTGTGTTGATAAAGAACGAGAAGGAAAGACAGAAAAGAGAAAAAAAAAACCAAACCCTTTTCAAATTTTACACCCCGGTTTGAGATTTTTATTGTGTCCCGGACTGTTTGCGTACCGGTGATTTTCCGGGCTTCCTGCAAGGCTTCCAGCGTGCAGTGAAGCGGTCACGAATTTGTCACTCGCCTCGAGACGATATTGTGCCGATCTGTTTAACAAGTACGGACAGGTTTACGTTTTGGTGGACGAAAGTTGATACCCTGTTAGAATGGTGCTGGCGCTCAGTGGTTGGCAATCGTCTAAAAAGGGTTGTTGAAGTTACTGCATTTTTAAAAAACTTGTATCTTAAATGATCCATCTTAAATTGATCTAACCGTTACAATATCAGCAATTAACGCCAACACAACCTATTGTAGGCTTTCTTCTCCACAAATAAGGCATCAAGAATTTTACTGAGCTTTCATTTCGAATCCGACATTGAAGTTTTCGTACGTTTTGATTAAACTTGGAAGATGTTGGTCAGTAACGGAACGAAGTATATGTTTTATAGCAGAAGGCTGCAATCAATGCGTCAGGTGTTTTGAGTTCCTTAGACAGTGCTCAGTTAGGAAATTTGTGGAATCTTGTGGACATATTTTGATTTGTGCTCAATTTACACACCAGACGTTGAGAACCTCATGCTACAGTGCCTTAGTGATCATGAAGTTAATAACGTTCTCATAGTAGATCTCAGTCAAGTCTGACAACCAATTCTCGGAACAAGCTATTCGACATAGTTTTCTACACTCTCCAGAAACCCTCATTAACTCTGGTTAATATATCCCCTAGATTCATGCAGCAGTTGCGGAGTTGCGGACCACTGTAGCTGGGTGAGAGATCTGGAATAGTTTACGAGCTGACCTGCATCACAAGACCACCGCACATCTGCGATCCGAGTCGGTTGATGTGTTCGGTTGCATTTACGACGAGCTTTTACTATCTGTACGGATTCACCTGTCCAGCTAAAAAATATGTGAATACGCTTAAACTCGCAAAAGACATCAAACCTCATCGCACCTTCGATGATGGGTCGGTTCCGTTTCGCTGGCAGTTGGCGTAATGATAATAAAATTCGCGCACAGAACACACCCACCCAGTCGGTCTGTGTTTGGTGGCATGCCGTGTTAGTGTGTCTTTCCAGCTGGCTATGAACTAGCAGTTAACCGGTTTGCCATCAAGCCAATCGAAACCTGCTCGCAGCCAATATTTTACCAATTTGATTTTATGTGCTTTGTTCAGTGTTATTGCACTTTGGCGAACTCTGCTGATCTGCCACGTGTGCTGCTCGATAATCGTGCCGCTGTTACACCGTACCCGGTTTCCCGAGCGTTGTGGCACGTTAATGGGAAAAGAAAGCACCGAGGCAAATGAAAAATAAAGAAACAGCGCAAAACAAAAACCGAACTCTTATCATCCCATCGCACCTGGCGATGGGGGGCGCTAGAGCAGTAGCTCAACCAGCTCTGCCGGCAAATAAAACTCCCGAAACACACACCCGCAGCGAAACAAATCCACTGTAAAGTGGTCCGATGAGAGCGATAGTAAATGATTCAGAAACTGTTTGCAATCACTGGTGGAACGCTTGGTGCAATTTGGATTTTAACATCTTCATCACCGACGAGCGTGCGGGTGCAGGTGTGGGTGAAAGCGTAAAACTTTCTCAATAGTGCTTCTGTGTGTGAGTGTGCGAGCGTGTTATCGAGCCATGACAGCTGTGTCACTACCGACCGCTAACCGGTTTGGTACGAAATGGATAATGAATGTTTGATTGCTGTCATTACTGACCTTTTCTAACCAAACAAAAAAGAAAAAAAGCGTTTCTGTTAGGTGCGGCGTTGGGTGGAAAAAGGCAGAATTATGAGGATTTTTTCTCGGAAATGTTTCTTTTTTCTGCTTTTGATGTGAATCTGCTGGTGAAGTAACCAATACAAAAAGAAAATGTATCAACATTCTTATTGTTATTCTACGGAAGGTTAGTCACGTCATGAAAATAACATCCTATAAACACTTGGTTGATTATCTGCTGTCTCAGACATATAGAGTATTTTGGAATCGGAGTTTCGCTGGTCTCGTTATGCATTAAAGCCTAGGGCGTTCCCACTCTGATTTATTAATACCAAATTTCAGCAATAAATAATCAAGTTGTATGCATAATTGTGATATGGAGCATTGTGATATGTTTTCTACCTGTCACACTCGCGCAATACAGGTCGACATAAGGCATCATTTAGGGGGAGTCCTCCGTAAATGAGGCAAAAGGCAGCCAAAGAATGTGATAATCTTGATACAGTTACTTAAGCTGATTATTTTGTAAGTGCAGCGCTAAATAAAGCAAATAAAAGAGCACATTCAGAGTACTCAGCCAAAAGGAAACCAGGACTCGCAGCAAGTGCTCGTTACCCAACAAGTCCCATGACTCAGTACGGACGATTCAAGCGGAGGAAACATTCCAATAATAGCTCTATCAGGTAAGTGTAAGGGAATCAGTGATAGCATTGCATTACATAATAACATCTCAAGTTATTTTAGTAAAAAAAAAAGTACACTAACTCGCTTTAGTAAGCATCAGAACCCACACTGGTAGTACCTTTGAAGTACATTATCTTTCATGAGCGTATTTTTAATTTTTAAAATGGCTATCATCATGTAGAAATGTTGCTGCCGCATTCTAAAAGCCATTGTTCGCATTCGAAAAAAACATATACTCATCATCGTTACAAACCACCAGACGGCAACGCTACAGCGTATGTTCCGCATAGCATCGGTTGGCAAGCACAATCTGGCATGTTTTGCTCTGCATATTGTGGCTGAGCACTGCTCGTAATGTTCTTAATTTTTATGAACCATTTCCGGTGCCGGTGAGATGCACTGAATGAGATCTACCGGTGGTGATAGTTTCCGCTGCTGTGTGACAATTTGTAATTATTTTCTCTCGTTTTTTTTGTAGTAAGTTCCCACGCCATCATCACCACGCGGCACGTAGTGTCAAAAGCGTTAGTTAAACTCGCACGAAACTCGGGTATTGGTGGAGGAGGTCTTTCGCGAGAGATCTGCAGCTAACCGGCACCGTCACGCCCGGTATCTCGAACCATCGCCATGTTTGAAGATGCAGGTACCGCGCACTATGATCAGCACCTCGCGTATGTGTATGCGCTTTTGCATACGAGGAAAGGAACTGAGCGCTACATTAGCTGATTGCTATATTGCGCTACGAGGCGGGGGCTTATCTTCCGGTCGGATGCACACTATCGAAAAATGAGGAACTGCGCACGTAATAACAATTTTTTTTTAAATATATTTCCTCCCTGCAGAAAATAAACACAAACGGTAACGGCGGTGCATAGTGCCACAAATCAAAGCTTCGCTCGTCCGGTGCAAACACAGGCACGGCTTATGTATGCGCCTCGGCAAGGAGCACTAACGTGGAGACCAGTGCAAAAGGAGACGATGGAAAAGTTAGCCGTCCGTCAGGTCGACAGTTGATGGTGGCGTGTGTGCAAGAGTAAATCTCGCAAATGGATAGTGTAAAGTACACCGCTCTGTGGTAAACGCAACTGATAGTAAGTATCATGTTTTACGCTTTTGTGTTTTGGTTTTTTTTTGGGGGAAATAGCCATTTTTATTTTAACGAATTAGAAATTAGAGTAGCGCCTTGAAGTGGTTCATTTTGTGGCACGTTTCGAGACACTGGCGCTGAAGAAATCCGGCTCTGTCTCCTGTAAGAAAGAGTCGACGAATCGTGACTTTGTGTCTTTGTCGATTTTTTGCCCGTTTGTCAGAATTTTCTTTCTCCCCTACTGTCTCCATTGTGTTCTTTATAATGGTTCTCTTTTCGAATAAAACTATTGCAAGATTCTGGGTTACTCGTGCGGTATTGGAATCATTCGTTGCAGATTCAGTTTGATTCTCTCTTCATCTGCTTGCTTTCTTACCACCGTTACTGGGCGAAAGGATGTCGGACGTTAGACTCTCGAGCAATGTCTTGAAATTCTTGAGCCGGGATGCCGGGCAAACAAGCGAACCGGCAAATGTGCTCTCATCGAACCCGATCGCGTGCTATGGACGTGTCCGGACGTGTGAAACGTGTGATTCCAAGTGTTGGTTTACTTAGCATCCCCAAAAAACCAAAAAGAAAAACCCGACGCTACTGCCAGCTGCCCGGTAGCCCAACCGAATATCCAATAATATATCGGTCGCTTTACGTGTTAGAAGCTGGTGTAAGAATATGCTGGTTACCGAACAGATAACACATATTTAATCAATAATTTCATCCATCGTCTGGTGCGTGCCAGTATCGCTGAGCTGCAAATACTAGTGAAACCTCGCGACGGTTAGTATCGCGCTCCTGCAAGGGAACCGCACTGTCCGGCAATGGTACCGAAACGTCACTGTCAGTGGTTTGTTGCTGTTGATTGTTGTTGTTGTTGTTGTTTTCATTTCGAATTAGTATTGCACGCGTTAGTGGTATTGGTTGAGCGCGTGCGAGACTCCTGGATGCTTCAAGCTCTTTAGCTGACTTTGGGATTCTAGTTTGGGATTTCGACACATCGCGCTATACGTGTCGTATCATCTTGGCTCCCTCGGGCACGTACCGTAACCGTTCGCTTATAATAAATCAGCAAAATTAGTTCGTGTTTCAAATTGGTGCAAATTTCAACACCACGCTTTAGCGTGACCATGCTTTTTGAAGCTTGTCTATGTGGTTTTATACAAGTTGGCGTAAAGAAACCTTCGATCAAAATTCACCAAGAATATCTCTTTGTAGCATTTTAAGGCTGTTTTTACTATTTGGGTCTAAGCTCTTGGATAGATAGCATGTATTCAGCTTATTTTAGAATTTGCAAAGGTCATAAAGAATGAGTGAACAAGAGTATAGTAGCAACAAATAATGTGATTATTAAACAATAGCTCTGCTTAAATTAAAAGGAAACTCTGCCATCATTTAGGACACTTACCGTACATCAGCATGTAGCGCTGCCACATCTTCGGCGATAGCATCCAGTATCTGCTGACAATTGCTGACATTCCATCGCAACACGGCGCAGCGTTACAAATTGGTTGTTGCTGCTGCTCAATTTAATCCCGGCGTACAAAAATCAATTGACTCACCCGGCGAGAGCATAAAATACTGTGCGGCTGTAATGCCTACAAGAAATGTAGGCACAACAGTCCCGGCTGCCGAAACGGTTCGCCGTTCCCGATCCCAGTTTTTTGGTGCGGAGCGTTTTAAGCTGGGACACGGGAGACAATGGGTCGCACGGTCGCACCGAACAGCGTGGCGAACCGCCCGACGCTAGCCCGCGTGGAAAGCACATTACGCTTTCTGGCAGACGGTGAAATTAAATTGTAAATAGTAAATGAAAATTTTTGTCCTAAGCCTCCAGGCAGTGCTGGAATGTTGGGCATGTCGGAAGCATCGGGACGCGACGCTCACTCTCTCCACCTTTAGCCTTGCCCGGGCAGATGAGTGTGATACACAAGTGTGGTACGAGAGGTTTGGGTTCCCTTTTTACCGAACCGGACGCCGGTGATCCGCTTAACGGGCTCTCGGGCGCCTTACGAGACCCGACGAGCGCAGTGTCGAACCTTCTTAGAGGTTGGTGCTTTGTCTGCAGGGACGGCGAATAACTGACACCTGTCTGTTTTCAGCGGGCTGTACGTTCACACACGAGGGTGAGGCTGGCGTGTCGGCTTTAGTTTGATTGTTTTACCACTATCAGAATACTAGCTGCAGACTGAAGCATTAACCCTACCGTTGGATGTGGGGCAGTGGGATCCGATGAGTTAAACAGTATAAGAATAAACAAATGTTTAACACAAATATTGCATATAATATTTAAAAAAACAATAATGAATGAATTTTTGTGTTACATGTTTTGTCGTGCCGTGCGATATGGATCCTCGACTGTCGGAATAAAAATGGTCTAAAAATATATGGATTAAGTAAAACAGGCGAATACAATCACTGGTTTGCATATGTTCAGGCGTTTTTACTTCAGCATACAATATGAAGAGTAGGCAGCTAATGCAAAACGCCTTACATTATGCAATGTATTTCACGTAGCGCCTATTTCTTGACGCAAACGCTTTCGCGCAAAATTCTTCAATAATCTTTGTTTATTTAGTATCGTTTAAAATCCTCCCAATGTCTCTGTTGAATGAAATGGTACGGAATTTTAAAGTTTATTCGGAATGATGTGTTTCTTTTCTCTCTTTCTCTTCTTCTCTTTCGCTGTTACTGTACCCAATGAACACATGCTCGGCTTGCTACCGTCGAAGTCTCGCTGTGACGACAGCGTTCGTAATGCGATCGGTCGACATGTAATGAAATTACACACTTTCTGCAACCCACCCATAAAAGGAATCGCGACACACATACACGAGCGAGGGCGCGCGCGCTCGGGCGCTCGGGCTTCTCCCCATTGGAATGTGGCAGCGAGGCGGAACGATACATCGTTTCGCAATGTTTAACTCCCAACCCGCTCCCATTTCCACTTCGCCTCGCGTGCGGATGGTTGGTGGTTGGGCCGCGTAAGAGGATCATTTTCTTTTCACGCTTTTGTGCGCGTTTTGTTTATTGAAATAATATTGACGTGGAATGTGGCTTCCGTGGCCCGTGGTACCGATCCGTGTGTATCCTGGCTGGCGTTTCGAAAAGGAAAAAACCCTCCTTCGATGGAGCGCAAAGTTTAAATGCAAAAAAAAGTAAGAAAGAATGAAGCGAAGGAATATTCACTCAACTGCCAAACACAACCGACCATGGGATGGATGGCAAGCGCGGGAATGTCGCCGTGCTTGTTGAGTAGCAGGACACAGCGCTCTCGGAAGCTATGCTGAAGTCGATCAATTTCATCAATAGCATCTCCAGACACATTCCACAGCGCTGGGCGAAATGGATGAGATTTGTTCGGTTCGCTCCGTGCCGTGCCTCGCTGTCGACAGCGCAACTTTATTGCCTGTCTTCGGTAGATCGGAATGCTGCTACGGAAGCGTCTCCGTCCCAAGCGATGTGTGTGTGTGTCTTCCTGACTCTGGATCGTTGTTGTGTCTCACACCACAATCTCTGCGAAGATAATTTACAAGATGGTCGGAACGCGGTAGTTGCCTTCCGCTATACATACTGTCGATAGGACGTGGATGAGTAGTTGATTAAACTGCTCACTACTTTACAGCCACGGCTACAGTTAAGCTTTCTTCATTAGCTTCTAGTGCATACTGTGTGCGAGATTGCCTTACCATAAACGCTTCGGAAGACATGAAAATACGGGCTGCGAATGGCTGGGAATCGTCCCAATCGAGAGTCGAGGCTGCCCACCGAACTGAACTTATTAAACGGATTAATAATACGAGCAGCTCGTAAGACTGTGCGCCTTTATGAGGTTCCGGTTGAATGTGGCGAGCTGAAGGGATTATGTGGGGTTTGCGCCAGTGCAGTGCAGATTAGTGTGGGCACGATGGGCAGTTACGCATCCATGTTGCCTTGCAGCGCAACAGCTGAGTGTAGGTTTTTTTTCGGGGCTGCATAAGCTGCTAACCATTGTTCACCACGTGTCCATCGTCTTGATAGTAATCATAGCCCATTTTGATAATGTTTATGGTACAGTGGCTGGAACGGATGCTACACTCCTGCCGGAATATAATGGATTTATCACATGCGTATTCAATTGTTGTTTTTGCTAAGCTGCTGCTTCCATCTCAGAATGGTATGTTTGAAATCAAACGATTAGGTGTAAGTCGTTCCAGGAAGACTAGCAGCTCTGCACTGTAGGGCAAGAGATTTATCGCGTACTGTACATATAATGCTGATGAGTTACTAAAGCAGCAAATACACTGTAAACAGAACGATGTTTAGCGGGAAAAAACTTTAACGCCAATGAAAAAGGGTATTAGTTGTAAACATTTTCCACATACAAACCTTCAACATTATAAAACGCCTGAAAAGAAAAACACAACAAATACTTCCATAACCAATTTCATGTACGCTTTGCATACATTTAGGCGCATTGTTCGTACGTGACGTGACTGCTTGATTGTGTCCACACGGCTTGCATACATGTAACGCTTATGCGTTGCATAAAGGCAGGCGCACAAACCCCTGTTGGCCACCAAATGTAGTTCCCAGCGCGATGCTGTTGCCAAGTTTAACTGCAGCAAAGCTGTCCAAATTGCAAGAAGCGAGACATAAAATAGCATTTTCATCAAAAAACGCAATGAAAATAACAAAAAAAAAAAAAATACCCCTATACTAAAGGCCACAGCATCGCCATGAGCACGGCGTTCCCATCCATCCTTGCAGCAGTGTGACAGAAAAGTGAATATATAAATAATTTAAAATTTTCAAAACCTTTTTACGTTCGCCGCTGGGGTGTGTGTGTGCGTGGCGTTTGGCTGATCTGTTTTGTTGTGCTGTGTGCCTTTCGGCAACCATGGCGAAGAAGGAGAAGTAGAGAGAGAAAAAAAAGAATATTGGCAGCAAGAAAAATCATTCATGCCCTCGGTGGATGGTGCGAGCTCGTACCGGACCGGTGGGTCGGGCAGATGTCAAAAGCAGTCAAAAGTTTCACCGAACTCTCGGGCGGTATCTCTTACTTGCATGCATAATACAAAAAAATACAAACACTCGTGATTCCGCTCCGTCCGGTACTATGGTAGGCTGTGGGTAGAATGGCAACGGCAGCATGGCATCAGCCCGACCCAGGCGATGTCAGGAAGGTGTTTGGCGTGCTGTATCGTTCGCACATCGCACCACACCAGTAACGCTGACACGTGATGATGTATCGGGAACCGGTGCCATGGATGTTGTCCAGTTAGAATGGCAAGCTCCGCGCACTAGTCGCCCTATGGCCTAGTCTATTAGTGTACGGTGCACTAAATTGTTCTAAAAATGTTCGCACAACAGTTGAAAAGTGTCATACGCTGGTAGTAATTGGTACCATTTCGTTTATTTTATTTATTTTTTGTGCGATGATGATGAATACAGCCCAAGTGTACGCACTGCGCCCTGTTGTTTGTGCCGTACGGCGAACGTCAACAACTGTTCTTACGTCATTGCAATTTTTGACAGGTCGCCCAGCAGCACTAAAATGGCGCGATGACATCTACTGTAACGACACGAACAGTGGAAAAGTTGACAGCTGCAAATACAGTTTGAGAAGAAATTGAGCTCAACTAAAAAGAAAAAAAAAGTTACTGGATTTCGTTTTCATTCTAGATAGAGATTTTTTTTTTTCGAGCGTGTCGTCTCAGAACGACACATTTCGGGATCTAGTTTTCACTGTAAAGAAGGTACGCTAACAGGCAAGTAAAGGTGAAGAAGATTTATAGACTATTGAAACTTTTTCTTTTATTTTCCACTCCACTCCACTGAAAGTATGTATTGATTTTTGCCATTCTCAAGTCAATACTCGTTCAGGATAACAATTGCCATGTGTGAGTATAAATGTACCAACAAACAACTAATTCAAGGTGGATGAAACAAAACGACCGAAAAAAAAACCCAACGAAAAGGAATGAATATAACACATTGGTTTAGTTTTTATTAGTCGTGTATTTTTCACCATTAGTTCAATCAGCTTGTTATGTTCATGTTTTGTTTGGTTGGTTTTATGATTATATCATAAATTGTTTTACATGATGGGATGCTTTGTTTTCTTTATCGCAGTGTGTCGCTTTTCGCACTGGCCGGCAAACAAAATGAATCTAAACAGACGCCATCACCACAATTCGCTGCGGCTTGTGATTTCTTTGCTTTGTTTGTTTGTTTGTTGCTGTAACACTATGTATTTACTCTTCGTTACTTATCTACTTCATATATGCAATTGGTTTTCCTGTTTTTTGTGTGTTTATTATTTCGTCCTGTTGCATGCTTATTACTTTATTTCGCAAGATGTATGGAATTGTTTTATCTTTTCTCTATTGTTTGCTTTGTTACTTCACTGAGCGCAGTAACTTTTCTTCCCGTTCACCTTATTATTTACCATTTGTTTTGTGTTTTCCCCCCCTTCTGTTTGCTAATTTAATATTTTATGTATTTACTTCATGATTAAGCTTGTATGATTTTCCATTACCGTTAGCAATATGTGTGTTCCTTCCGTGTTCACACTTTTTCGTTCGGTGCTGCATTTGCAAGTTTTTACAGTGCTGAGAAGGAATATGCCGGTTTCGGTTTTTCGTTCTGTCTTTCCTCTTTTCGCTTTTTACATGCCTCGTTTTCGTTTCCCATCCAATGAAGTTGCTATGCTTGTGCTTAGGTTTGTAGCATAATAAAAACTCACCATTAAATGCATGTAAGTGTGTGTGTGTGTGAGTGTGTTGGCCAGCTTTTTACTGTAATCGTCCCGTTAGGCTATCGATAATGCGTTTTTAAAGTGGCTGTTTATTTGTTTTCTTTGAGGGGATTTTTGTTTTCCGTTTGCTTCTCTCATACTGTAATATTTGTTACTTTCACACTGCGCCAACCCAAACTGTCATTTGATACTGTTTTGCACCGAAGAAAAAAGGGAAAACGATTAAAACTATCCAATAAAATATGTAACAAACTCTTTCCATGCGCGTTGCTCTACTCTTTACATCCAACAGTTTCGGCGATCTCACTTTCCGCCGCTTTGCCTTTAATTTCCCACGGGAAACATTCTTACATTGTGTTTGTTTTGTTTTTCCTCTCTCTTCTCTCTCTCTCTCTCTCTGTACTCACATTCACACACGTACGCACACAATCACACACACACACAAACGGTCATCCACACATCCACCGACGGGTCCCAAGTCCCACAATCTAACAGCTTACGTAAGATATCGAACGATAAAACAACAAATATAGCAACCCTATCCAATGTTTTGCGCTTTGCCAACCAACCATGCCGAACCACCGCTACCGATCTCGCTACGTTACGTGAGCTCGTTCAGCGGCTGATTGTATGCGTAAATATGAATGCTTATTTATATATGTAATAGATCAACGGAATTGATTGATCGATTGCCTTGGTGCCTGGTGAGTTATATCTTTGTATTTGTTCGTTTGCCTTCTTTTATCTCTTTTGTTTGTTCCGGTTTTGGTAGCAAAGTTTAAACTATCCTTACCACCGACACACCGACCAGACACGTATGTTTTGATTTCACTTTGTTCACTTTGTTTGCTTGAATGTTGATGCCGTTACCCCTTGGCAGGGGGGGAGGGGGGTACCAGGGTGGAAATGTGATGAATGCTTATTATCGTCTTATTCCGAAGATGGTTGCCCTGAACAAACCAAAATTGGAAGATAATGTAGTAAATCAGTTTTACAGACGGTAGGCGTGCCGGTTTTGCGTTATTACCAAAGTCGCGCCTAACAGTATGCAATCTCATGACATTGATACGAAATAAAAAAGAACAAAATGTCCGCCCTGCTGAACAGCAGCATCACCACCATTCTCATATTATCTTCCAATTGCCTTGCGTTTGATTCAAACTGGTTTGTGTGTGTGTGTGTGTGTGTGTGTGTGTGGTCAAATTGATTCGCTTTTACCTGTATAATGCATTTAGTATTATTGTTTGCTGGTAGGAGAGATTTTTGTTGTTGTTGTTGTTGTTGTTGTTGTTGGATAGTGTAATAATTTCAACTCGTAATCATTAGTGTTACCATTACTCTTATTATCGTGACAGAATAGGTGCTTAATTAGTTTTTCTCTTCACCCTTCCCTCTCCACCCCCCTTCCGCCCCATCCCCATTTTTTCCTGTACCATTTTATTGCCTACCATTCCTTCCGTGAGTCGCTTCATTGACGCTGTTGGCGCCTGAAGGTATGCATTAATGTTAGCACTGTCGTCTGCGGTGACTTCTCCTTTTCTAGCGTTTGTGTTTTGTATCTGTTTGTACACTTAATAACAAATTTTACCCATTCTCGTTTATTCAGCGCCACTTGTCGGCAACTTTGATAAAACGGAAATCGTCCTTCGCTGCTAGCATGCTATCCCTCCCCAAAGGAATCGGAAACTTGTACAGGGAAGTGCAGTGTCGTCCCCATTACCGTATGCGATTTTTGCTTTGTTTTTGGCACTTTGCTTCCAATCAGAGATGGATTAGTATTTTTTGTTGTTGCTGTTGTATTTAACATTCCCCGCACAATACAGTTGGCCGTGCGTTTCCGTTTTGCTGATTTTTTAATCGCTAATAGCTCTTTGCAAAATGCAAGCAGCCGGCTGGACCGGCTGATGTGACTTGTGGCACGCGAAACTGAATCACGTCACAGATGTAGTTGCATCCTTCCCAACACACGCACACACACACATACACACGGTCGTGCTATAGGCGAATGAGCGGGGAAAAAACAATAACAATTATTACAATGAATGGTCGGCTCGCTGGAAATAATTTCCATTACGGCTAATGACGGCAAAACGGTTCCGCGATTTGCAAAACAAGACGAAGAAAAAAAAAAAGAAATGAAATCGCATTCCCGTTTTTCCCGCATTTTCAATGTCGACTCATTAGCCGTGTGCTGGTGCAGCGTTCACGCCTCACTGCCCAATCCGGTGAACAATGAAGCGAGCTTGTCCCGTGGGTAAAATCGGGAAATACAGAACCCAAACCTTTGCCACCCACTGGGAAGGAAATGTGGTGGGATAGAAAAAAAAGAAGAAGCAGAATAAGGTTCGCCGTCATGCGTCATGTGCTAGCGGTGCATCCATTAACCAAACCAAAGCCATGATGAATGGGGCCGTTTACGGTTGGTAGGAAAAAAAAGTGAGTGAGAAAGCGAAAACATAGTAATAAAAAAAAAACGCCCACCTCAATCTGCACCACATTTGTCTCATCTTCATAATTGCTTTCTCCCGTTTCTGCACGCGCGCGCGTCTGTGTGTGCATGTATGGGTGTCTGTTTGCTTTTGCCCCATCCATTTACCGGTGAACCGCAACCTGACCAACCCTGCTAACACGTAGCCGGTAATCAGGAAGAGGAGCTACTCGGTTCGGTACTGCCGTCGGTGCACAATTTTACTAATTTTTGTCCTACGTTGGAAATGTTCGGTATCTTCCCAATGTGATTTTTAGTTGTTGCTGTCGCGTTTAAATTTTCTCGCTAAAGATATTACTAATGTAGTTTGGAATTTTGTTTTTAATTTTTGCATCCGCAAAAAGACAACAGTTTCTAATGTGTGTGTGTGTGTGGGTTTTTTTTGTATTGTTTGGTACCGAACAAACAAAACAACACAGAAGAAAACATTGTTCGCTTTTGCTAGTGTTTGTTGTAAATTTTATATCCCTCTAGTGATATAACGGCCTACACGCTACGGAAACACACGCATACCAGTGTCACCGATTCATGGCGGACACGCACATTCATTCACGCTCGCACATTGCTTGAACAGTAGCTCTGATGTGTGTGTGTGTGTTTTGCTTGTTACTTTGAAGCTAAACGCACCGTTAGACAGGATTAGTCCGATTCGGCTCTGTTAGTGGCAAAGTTGATCCATTCGCACATACTCGGTCATACTTGGGCTAGGCTCTATACGAGCTTTTGCTTAGCTTACATGTGGGTAGTAGATGCTTTTCCCATTTCCCATGCAATTGATGGGCGAATCAAGTCAACAGGAGTCGTGCTATTTTTTACAAAGTTTTCCCGCACAGAACTCATACCGTTCGGCATCAGTTCGCACGAACGTGTTTGACAGTTCACGGATGGCAATAGCAAACGCGATGACGTTGGCCTGGTGACGTGTGCACTGCGTATACAGGTTTTAATTGTGTGCTATGGATGGTTAATCCATGTACAACATAGTTTTTTTTCCAATTACCTTTTTATCCGAATTCTACTTATTTGCAAAACAAAAAAAAAGAAAACAACATTAAAATGTACGTCATTAAAATGGTTTGCAAAATGTAAAATTGTGAAAATGTTTGCATACTTTCGGGCGCATCGTTGTCTGCCCGCTGCTCCCTATACATGCACAGCACGGAAACCGGTGCGGTGGTGAACGCAAAACGGTATGAATTCTACACAATAAAACTGCCTTAACACCTCATCGTCAACTTATCTTACTGCTGCTCTAACGCACTTATCTCACCGATGCTGTGCGGCTATAAGGAGATCTTCCGTTTTGGTTGCGATTTCGCGTGCTTCCCCTGCTATCTGCTAGTTCTGCAGTGCGCGTTTACTCGGGAATTGTTGTGACATGCAGCTTGGTAGACTGCTTGGTAGACGTACCTGCGGTTTGCTGCCTGCTGGAAAAGAAGAAACTCCGGAAGCTGAGGACTCGGCCGGTCGACTTGATGCTCCCAGCTCAGCAATTCACGATGGGCGGCAGGTACGCGTGACACCGGATGCGCACGGTTAGCACGGTCAACGCACCAACCATCAGGGGCCATAAGCTCGCCCACCAACACCGGATGCAGGCGCCGTTAGTGTTTGAGCTAATTAGGTCATGTTCGCCCGCCTGCAAACCCTTATACAGGCGGCCATTTTTGTGTATTTTGTTACTCTCCTCGGACTGGTCGATGTTGGGCGTCGAGTTGATTTCCTGCACGCAACGAAAGGGAAGGGATGGAAGTGACAAGGGAATGAAAAGGAGAATAAACAAAACAACAACAACAACAACAAAAAACACAACAAAAACCGATGAGCCTATCGAAATGGCTGTGGATCTTGCGGTCGAACATTGCGGCGACTCGCAATGCGGCGAAGAGATGGGAACATTTCAGCCTTGGAACGTTTGATGCATGCACGGGCGGGCAACCTTCATTAGTATGGCGTACAGGCGTTTCTTTCCCCAAAACGATTGAACCAACCCTCCTCCAAACCCCCCTCCCCCCCCTTCTCCACATTGCCGCCATTTTACCCTTTTTTCCGCAAGAGGAGTTTTTTGCTTCGTTCGAGTGTGGTATTAATTAAAGTTTTGCTGCGGCGCATAGCAAAACTTCTCGCACCGGACCGCAAAAACCCAATCGGCTCATTATTGAGGTGGCTGCCCATTTGCTTGAACGCTGGCAGGGCAGGGTTTTTCTTTTGCTGCACCGCATGCTTAAGGATGGCCACAAACAACAAAACAAAAAAAAAAAAAGAGAGAACAGAAAGAAAAAACAATCAAACAAACGCTGTTACTTACGTCGTTGCCGGAGGTGTCCTCTACACTGTTCACACGATGTGCCGATTTGGTTTTCTTCTGCAGCTCCATTTCTGTTTGTTTGCCGGTAAAGAAAGGGATAGAGAAGAAAGGTACAATCGAAAAGGTCCCGCTGGCCGTACACTTTTTGTGTGTTAAGATTGTACAGATCGGCATGTGCCATTAAGTAGCAACAGGGAAACGCAAAGGAAAATCATCAACCGAAGGTAAATCGCTGAATAACTGTATCGGCGGAGACCGTCCAGCGTACTTACAGCACCAAAATTTTAAGTTTTCGCTTGAAAATGAAACAGATATGGATGCGTTTGAATCACTTGGAATGGCACGGTTGGACGGTTTGTTTGTGTGGCGGATTAAAAACTTGATCCTGCCACCGGATCCGAACCGTTCGCGGGCGGGACATTTTAGCCAATCGTCGGCCATCCCGGCAGGCTTAACGTTCGCATTACAGGGCACTCATTTCTAATCCGCTCACGGTACGCCGCACAGCGCACGGTTTAAACGAATTGTCCTTAAATAAAAGACAACCGTATGCTAAAGCTGGCACGTGTAAAAATTTCGCTCCCAAATTCGCACGGTAAACTGTCTGTACTGTCCGAATTAATGCTTGCTCACTCACCGGTGGATCGGTGAAAACCGACGATTATGTTACCATGGTGCGCCATAGTTCCATTTGCGATAAAACATTCGCATCCTGCCTGTTGTTTTGTTCTTTCGTTTGCTATATTTTCGGTTTGGTTTAGCGGTTCCATTAAGCGACACAGCCTCACCTATTTGTCAACAAGTGTAGTGCCGGTGCCGATCTAAGCGCACGCAAAACTGCCCGACTTATCGGTGCACGTGCACATAACAACAGGGAGGGACACACACACACACAAAAAGAGAGAGAGAGAAAGAAAAAAAAAGGAACCCATACGCTCATCCCAAAGCTCGCAACCGGTGCGCATTGTTCGCTGGTGAAAGCACAATGATTTTTAATATTTTAAGCGTTCACCATGGTGCCGGTTGGTACGGTGAGCATTAGTAATGTGGTGAGGGTTAGTTGTTGTGCATTTTTTTTGCTCTCTTCTCGATCGTTGATAATAGCACACAGAAGATGATCAGAATGAGCGCACTTTCCCGTTTGTGTACGGGTTTAGCGGCATGGTCACAGCCACTGTTAAACCCTTTGGTGTATGTGTTTTTTGTTTTGTTTTTCTTCGTATGAGTATTCATTTAACTAGAAAATGTTTTTTTTTTGCTGATAACTCACATCCTTTGAGGGCAGGTATACTATTAAACCTATTTGAATGCAATTATTGCATGTATCATGCTTTTTGAGAATGTTTGCACAATGGATTGCATACATTTAGGGGAAAGAAAGTGAGCTAAAGATTGCAACGCCGTTTAATGAAGCAACTTAAGCTTGCTAACGCTTTAACCTGTCTGTAAAAGGTTAAAATTGTATGGCAAATTATGGCAACCAATTTCGCTACTTATAAACATTTTCCTTCAAGTTTGACAAATTTGATCCTGGTACAATTTGTACGCTTTTAATGTAAAAACAGCAACGCAAAGCTGAATTCCTCTTAACGGCAAAGAAATGTAGTTAATGATCATCCAAATAAAGGATAAGGCTACGTTTGCACATAAAAGTGATTACGACATTTTGGATTGCCTAGCATTAGGCGGTTCGAAAACTCGACACAAACAAAACAAGGGACATGAAATCATCTCGAAAAATGGCTTTTCATACATTGAATTTAAATACTTTTTTTCTAATAAATTTAACCGAAAAACCCTGTAATGTTCACATCGAATCATTTTTATTGGAAGCAAAATGTCTAATAAACCCTCACTGCTGCAAGCAAACGACGAACGCGGCTGGATTCATTTAATCGCATCTAAGTCACAGTAAAAGTACACCGTCATCTAAAGGGTTGACACGTTAAAACATCGGCTACATCTCCGTTTTGCACACTTGAAGCTGTGAGGTGGGTATCCTTCCCAATGGCTGCCGTGCGTGCGGTTTGGCGTTTTTGTTTTTCCTCACCGTACCGTAAAGTGGCAAGCGTATTGTTAACACAAAATTCTCCCACACTCCCACCCCTCCTGCCGTTCCCACTCACCCAAAAAATCTTTCTTCGTATGGCTTCGTATAGCAATGGAAAGATTATGGAACGCGAGTGGTTAGAAGAGGAGGAGGTTAGGTGGGAGGGGTGGGTGGGTAGGCAGCTTCTTCTTTTCTTCTGTGTTTTGTTCGGTGCTCAACCCTACCGTTACGTGGCGTTGCCTTTACACCTTTACCGGTCGCCCGCCCGTGGTGATTCGCCAGGAGCAGGTTGGGCGGATGGGCAGCTGGTTTCATTTTTATGTATGCACCACCAGCCCTGCAAAAAAAAGCAAGAGGGTAGGGCATCCCGTTTTTCATGTTTGCGTTCCTTTCTTTTCTACTCTTTGCCATATTTTTTTTTGCTGTTGTGTGGAATATCGCTGTCGGTGGCGTCGCGTATGGTTGTTGCGATTTGCTCAAGGATCAACGAGGGATTCGTCGTCATTCTGGGCGAGTCGGGCGAGCTTTCTCCGCCACTCGGTGTGCTGGGCGGTGCAGAAGAGAGAGAGAGAGAGAAAAGGAAAAGCGTGTGTGCTCTGCTTTCAACGCGTCGCTTGCTGTTCGGTCCGACAGCAACAGCGAATCATTTCTGAATTCCCGCCCGGATAATAGACGGTACGGTTCCATTTTTCATCGAACCACATGTGCGGCCAGACAGCCCGTAACCCCGGTACGGGGGAAATTGTTTTGCAAACCAGTACCCCGCTGCCCCCTCCCTCTCCAGCTTTCCTTTCCCTTCCTATCCCCGCCTCCCTTCCCCCAGGGGTTGGAGAAGAGGTTAGGTTTACACTTTTATCCCCAAAAGCATGTGAGATCGCTTTTCTTTTGGTTCGGTTTCCTCGTGCACTTTTTTTATTGCTTCCCACACCGGGATCAAGCGTCACTGCTATCGTCATCCGATCATCATTATTATCATCTCCCATCGTCATGCCTGCCGTCATGTGGGTGGTGTCGGATAAGAAGGGATACCTTTTTTTTTTGCTCACTTTCTTTCCTTCTTTCATCGCCATTCGCGTTATTTGTAATGTGCTCGGTCGTACCTACCCTTCACCACCCTTCCCTTCCTCATTCCACCCCCCCACTCACCTCTACTTCTTTCTTTGGCGTCCATTGTGAGTGGGAAGGTTTCTTTTTCCGCCTCGATACCCTGCTCGATCCACGAGCAGAAAGAATTGCTTTTACGCTGCATTTTCCCCGGAGAGCACTTTAGCACTGTACGAGCTTGCGGCCAAGTGTTGCTTTTCGAAAAACTCAGTAGCAAACTCCCCGTGGTCCCATTGTGCGAATGCAATTCGAAATCTCACACAGAATATAAATGTATGTGTGTCTGTGTATTATTCTTTGGTTTCGGGGAAGAAATGTTGTTGAGTGGTGAGATTTAGCTCAGATTATAAAGATTATTTTATGTCAATTATTGCATACGAGCGATCACTCAAACGGTGTTTTTACTTGTGCGATTGGTTGTTTATATTTCCAAACAGTTTCGATGATTAAATCATCTTTTTTGTTAGCTTCAAGCTAATTTAAAAATATGCAGCAAAATGGTTAACATTAATAATCACTAGACGATTTCGAAGTGATGTGTGGTTGATTAAGAAGCGCCTAACGGTATGCAATTTTTTGTTTAAAGGGGCCTGTTTTTATCGCAAATGCTAATTTGAAGGGTGTGAAGCATACCTTCAGGCGTAAACTTGTCGATAAATCAATTTCTAAGTAAAACGGACCCAGCGATGCAGTATCGCACACTGCAGGTACAGCATTTTCCACTCATCACTTCATCATACATACCGTACAGGCGTATCGTGCCCTCCGCATCGCCGATGCTGTTCTTCGAAATGCACTTGTAGCCGCCCATGTCCGATTTGTGCAGCTTGCGGATGACGAGCGTCATCTGGACCGCGTACATGGAGCTTTCGTTCTCGTTCATCAGATACCGCTCGTTCGAGATGATCATTTCGCCTGCAAGTAGATAAACAGTGCGTTCAAAACGGGTGATTAGTGCACTGCCAACGGCTGGGTTTTCGAACGTCCGCCGACCGGACGTGCGGAGTGATTAGTTTTCTAGATTTGCCCGACTCCATTTGGCTGGTGCCCTTTTCGAACGGTGGCTTCGCAAACAGTGGGGCCAAATTTGACTTTCCGTGCGGTTCCGAACCATTCGCCCCGAATGAAACTCAAACTGCATACCCGTGATCGGTGCAAATCAATCGTGTTTGTGTGTGTGTGCCTGGGGGAGGGGGGAGGGGATGTACACTTTAACAGTAACAAACAAGGAAACAGGCAGCACACACACACACACACACACGTTTCGGCAGAATTTAGATAAATATGTTTTAATGTTGTTGTAGTTTTGAAGCAGGGTGCGCCGCAATGGCACATAATGACCCACCGCATTCTTGTACCCGTGGGCGAGTGGAATGGTGACCGAGTTTGCAGTATTTATTTCATTAAACAAAATAAATAATCATCTTGCAGTGTGCTCCCAGCTGCACAGTCGGTCGGTTTGCCGTAACATTATGCCGTGCGCCACCTGGCGAGGAAGCGCTGGTACTAACTGATGGCTGGCTTGACTTCAGGTGCACCTGCTGCGTGCCTGCCAATGTGTGTGTGTGTGTGGGCGCATTTTGTGGGTTGAGCGGTAGGAGATGATGTGGAGAGCGGTGGTTCTACGTTAAACATGCCCAACCAACCAAACCGCCCGGTCTGGCAACAAATTTGTGAATGTCTCGCTCGTTGCTGCTTTGCCAAGCAGCGGGAAGCCCGCTCCGGGATGTGCAGCCTAGCAGTCCGCACCGGCTTCAGGATGGCTCGCTGGGCGTGATATAATATGCAGACAGCAACTAGCAACAGCAACGGCAACATAAAAATGGTCCCTTTTCCCGGCGCTGGTGGACGCACCAGAGCCAAACGGAGGCACGTGCGTGTATTTTATGATTAACAAGTAATTTAACTTATTTACATTCATAACATTGAATAAATAATTACAATTTGAACAGATAATGCAAAATACATGCACGGCTGCCCCGTTTGCTTCCCCTCTCCCCCCCTTCCATTGCCATCCTTCTGGTCCCGGGTGGTAGGCGCACCACTTTCGCGAGGTTTGCGTGCCTGCACACTGCTCGGCACGTCACGTTCGCCTGGTTTCTACACGCACCAAACAATTCGCAAACGGGCTCACCGAAAGACCCGTCGACTGGTGGGTGGATGTGCAACCAAGGGTTGTGGGAAAAAAAGCTCGGCCAGCAACGGGAACCCACCAGGCACCAGGGGTTTCGCCAGTTTTTGTCCGGTTCGCGTGTGTAACGCACAAACGTCCCGACCGGTTAAACGGTATCGCTTATGTGATGGCAACACAATGGTACCGGGCGTGGGGTGAACGCCGGGCAGTGAAACATTTAATGGGAGTTTAAGGGATGCGTGCGTGGATCGGGAATGAGATGATAGTCAAAATTGCGTTTTAAATGACCATACGCCGATGACGCGCGGGACGCGGTCGCGGCAATCCGCCGGGTTGGGCCTGGCTGTGCGTTTGCATATATATCCACTGCCATCCGTTGTTTTGCAAAAGCGCAACAGAATAGTGCCTCCTTGTGTGTGGTGGTTCGTGCCGGACCTGAGAAGAGGTGTGCGGGTGTAGAATTGCTTCTTTTTTTTGTTGTTGTTGTTGTTGTGCTCTCCCGTTTTACGACTTTTTTTCTTTTGAAGGGAAGTTGCCGTAGTTGAAACAGCCAAAAATGAAGCGCAAAGCGAAGAAGGGTGGCTAGAACGAAGGGAAGCATTGTTTTATTTGCTCTTTTTATAGATGCGGAAGCCTAGTCACTACTAGCCACCACTTCTGGCATACCAATCTATCCTAAGCTTGCCAAGTAATCAACAGCTGGTTATAAACGATTCCCAATATTTGCCTCCACCCCGAGCTGTGGATGGTGGCACATAGGAGTACTCTTACTCTAGCACGATGGCTATGTGTGTGTGTGTGTGTGTGTGTGTAGGGGGTGGTGAAGGGGGAGGGAGTAGGGGTGGAGTGAGCAAAAAAAAAGTGAAACCCGGGCAGGCGGGTTTTGTGTGCTGTGCGAAAATTAATTTTCAATAAATTAAACGCTCCCCCATCGTGCACGTCAGCACAACGTGGCGTGGAGTACTCTGTGCTTTTTTTTTTTAGTTTTGTTTCTTGTGTTTGTTGAGCGAGCCGCTACTATTCTTGCCACTAGAGAGGGAAAAAAATCACACACACACACACACACACGCGCACGGGCTGCATTTATTGTATGCAAAAAGTGGTAGCGAAATGCAGGGTGAACACCCCTTTTTGCCATCCCCCATCGCATCAGCGTTTGTTTGCAGCCGTTGTTTGTTCCCATTCGGCGAACTTTTGGCTACTGTCGATGCTCCCCTTTTTTTGTTTTGCTCGCACGCTGCTGTCCTTTGAAGCGGCGAAGCATTTTCACTCTGGGCTGGGAAAGCGGATTCGGTTTTTGTGTGGCCGCTCGATATCGATGCTCGTGATGGTGGTTTCGGCATTAGTGAAGATTAATTAACGCACCCACCCCCATCCGGAAGAGGGTTGGATGGATGGGGGTGCGGGTACGACTATTGGGTGGGATCGTCCATCACACAGCATCATCCGTCCGCGATTAAAGATTGTGACTTGTCCGACCGATCCACACTTACCATTTTCACGCTGCCAGTAGTTGATGGCTTTCGGTGATGCCTCCACGTTGCAGATCAGCGTTACGTCCGTACCGAGTGGAGCACCGACGAGTTGGTTTGGCACCTGTATCAGTGGATGAACTGGTAGTGGATGAGGCAAAGAGAAAGAGAAATCGAAGAGAAAGAGAGAGAGAGAGAGAGAGAGAGAGAGAGAGAGAAAGAGAAAAGGAGAGAAAGATGATAAATATTAAAATATTTGATAGTTGCACTAGAAAGGGTGAACTACTTGGTGCATGAAGTACTCTTTAATGCTCGAAAAATCGATCTTTTTTCTCATTTTTTTTATCAGTAAAACTTCTTTAAACTATGATTTAGAATTTTTTTCTTACGTGGAAGTAGAAACAATTAGGTGTTTTAAAAAAAATGTTCGAAAAGAACAATCCTTTCTTGAGGACTGCACGGACTTGAGGACAGTGGTCACTGTCACTCAGTGGAGGACTTTCTTGAGGACAGTGGTCACGTTTACGGACAAAAGTGTTGTTTATTTCTAAGCTATCACTGATTGTATTTTGTTGTCGTTCTGGTAAAGTCTTTCACAAATACAAAAGATTTTTGAATACTTTTAAGCAAAATTGCTATAAAAAATAATATGCACTAATATTAAAAAATTCGACAAAGTAATAAAATTATATCGCACTAAAACTTTAGTCTTTCATTTTAACTAGAAAACCATAATAAAGAGTTCAATTTGGTAATAAAATCGCTTCCCCAGTAAAGTCAGGAACATATAAAAACAACTTTATGTACATTGATATTTTATAATATGGCTTGGTCCGTTCGGTCATAAAAAAAATAATATGATTAATATTTTTTTATATAATCAAACATTATTCTTCCACGAATGAAGCAATTTAAGGTACCAAACATCACACACGCAATAATGGAATGTTTGGTTTAAAAATAATTATAAAATTTCAATCTGCACAATCTGGCCCAGTTTTACACCCCGTGCACGTTTCGCAGCGTTCGATATTTCATTACACAGCAGCGGGTTTTCTTTTGCCAACGTTGCAGAAACCCCTCGATCTACGTTTCCTGCTATCGCCATTGTGCCAAATTCATATATTTCTCGGACTACCTGGCAGCTACTATGGGGGCAGAAATCATAAACGCCACCAGCACATGCTTCCCGCCGGGACGTGTTTAATTTACACCTGTTCCTGGAGTGTTTTATGAGGCACACACACAAACACACACACACACCGAACCCCCAAAAGTCCTGCCCACCAGGGTTGGCTTGCTCTCCCTCTTTCTCTCCCTTTCTCTCGGCTGCTCGTGCGGTTGTTACTTCACTTCGCTTGACAGCAGCACGTCAACGATTAGCAGACGACACATTCGCCCCGACAGTGCCCAACGCACACGGTCGCCGGTGAATGGAGACTATTAAAATTAATAATAATTATCAAACAATATTCCGACGGCACACACAAAAACACTCACCACATCAAACAACAGCCCGAAACCCACACAACCGCCGTGCAGTGCCGTACCGCGCTGCATGGGAAAAGTTTCAATCCGTGCCCGAGGCGTGCGTTGAGCGTACGCACGTTCCCCTGAACTGGTGTGAGTGCGAAACGGTTGCGAAGCAAGCACACGTTCGCACACGGGACGGTAGCGTTGGAGCGCGTGGCGTGTTGAACACTTCGAGCGATTAGTGTAAACGCTCTCCCGCTCCAAAGCAGTAGTAGTATAGTTTCGGGAAAGTTAGGGACGGGACGGCCTGAGCAGCCTCGTCTTTAGGCTTCGGCGTGTTAATTTAGGTTTGCTGTCGCTTTGGGCTTTGGAAATGAGATACACTGTACTAGGGTCGGGCCGGCCTTCTTAGTGTTGCCGTACACCGTACAGACTGCAACTCCAGACTGCGTGTGAATCCATTTGAACCGGTACGGTCAATGCAGCACCGATGCTCAATTTGCTTCGATTGCTCCACCGGAACCCGAAGCCCGGGCAGCAAATTAACCTCAGAAAATGGTAGCACTGGGTAAAATGTGAGCACCACATCCTTCGCACCGTACGCGGAGGACACACAATAAATGTAATGATCGTACCGGCTGTACCAGCTAGCGAAAGTGCTGGAATAGTAAGAAGTGGCGTGCCTGGAGGTTTTAAAATTTGTCCCCCTTTTTTTTATTTTACGACCCATCCCCACCCACCAGGATGGCAGGACGTTTCGGGATAGCAAGTGGAAGGATTTTGGTGCTGGCAAGATAAGCACGAACGAGCAGGGCAGGCATTTCGTCAGCCTTCCTCCCCCAACAAGAAACGCATAATGAACCATAAACTTTTGGGCTACGGCTACGGTACGGTTGGATCGGTGTCGAATTTTCGGTGGCCTCNAGTAAGAAGTGGCGTGCCTGGAGGTTTTAAAATTTGTCCCCCTTTTTTTTATTTTACGACCCATCCCCACCCACCAGGATGGCAGGACGTTTCGGGATAGCAAGTGGAAGGATTTTGGTGCTGGCAAGATAAGCACGAACGAGCAGGGCAGGCATTTCGTCAGCCTTCCTCCCCCAACAAGAAACGCATAATGAACCATAAACTTTTGGGCTACGGCTACGGTACGGTTGGATCGGTGTCGAATTTTCGGTGGCCTCAAAAAGTCCGGAGTGACAAGGACCCGAGATTGTCGGTCGGTTCCGTCTGAGAGGGTTACGGTATTTTTAATAACATGACTAACATTTGTATGGTAATTGTCACCTCGTGCATTGGTACCCGGTGCCCAGTACCCGGACACGGACGAGCAGAACGTACCGAAAAGCCTGCTAGTGCCGATGAGAAGAAGCACAAAGAAAGAAAAAAGTGACGTTTGCCATTTCCGAACTAGCCCGTAATGGACTTGGGAAAATGAAGAGACAGTACGGACAGTTGATGCAGATCAAGGGTCGGGTAACATTGAACCCGACACAACCGGCCCCTTCCCCTCCTCCCATGCACACACACACACACACTAGTCAGGCATCAAATGTAAGAATTGAATTAAATTGAAATTTCGTCCATGGCGTTGCGATAGCGCACACTAGCCAAGCCACTGTGCCGGATGTGATGACAAAACCATGACATCAGTGTATGCGTACCGGAACGGCAGTACGCGCCAGTATCTTGAATCGTTCCGGCTAGTCAGTGTCGGGGATTTCGTCGGTTTCATAGGCTACGAGGCAAAGGCAAACGACCGACGTGCAGCATCGTCATCGCACTCATCGTCAACGGCCGACCGTTGAGGACGCAAAACCAGACCAGATCCCGGCACCGGTCTCGGGGGATTTTAATGGTCGCTGAATGAAACTGATAGCTCGGACGAGACCGGAATGTGTGATTCGACTCCTGGTACTGCATCTTGCTGCGGCTTGGTAGCCGGGTTCATTTTTGCATCCTTTGCTGCTAGTCTACGGGTACGAAACGGCCGTAAGGGATCAGCAATACAAACCGGTGTCAACTCGATTCCGGTGCTGCACGGTAGAACACGGACAAAAAGCGAATGGTCAAAATCCATTGAGTCCATCTGCATCAGGTAAAAATCGCTACTCTTAATCAGCTTTCATTCAGCGTTGGGAAGTTATAGAGAGTTTCTTGAATGTATATAAAACATACTAGAATGCTCGCAGAGAGGTATTTCTTACACACTTAAAACCACTTAAAAACATAACAAATTAGCAAGAATTGATCGAAATTTAAAGAAAAATCAACCAAGATAAATAAAATAAAATCCAAAAAAGTAAACACAGATAAGAACGCATACACAGAACAAGAAGCTAATTATGAGGTCAAAAAGAAAGTCAAGAAAGATTAAAATCAATAAGCTAAGTTCCGCAATGTCCGCCTTTGTCGTGAAGAAACCCCACTGTGCGGATGGTTCTTCATCTGCTAGAGTCTGCTGAAACTGTTTTGACTGCTGATGGGACGGTATTCTGTTTCACCGCTGCGGATCACGAACGTGGTGCGTCGTCTGTACTGTGTGAGGTCGTGGTTTCGGTGGTTTGCTACTTACAGTGTACTTGCAGCTTGAGCCGTTTGCTCACGGACGGTGGTACGCCGTTCGAGGCGATGCACATGTACGCTCCCATCTCGGAACGTGTCACCTTCGTCAGCGATAACATCTCACCTTCGACTATCGTTGCTGCGCGGCGAAGAAACGGGACAGACAGACATGCGAACGAGCGTATTTGTGTGCGTGTTAGAATCTTTCGCCAGGTGTAAAAAGGGGATAACTTTGGCAGCACTGTATGTGATGATGTCGAGTGTGTGTGTTTTTACTTCTTTTGTTTCGTGATTTGGTGTTTATTGTTTGTTGTGTGTGTGTGTTTGCTACGATTGTATAGCAGAAAACCCCCGCAAATACCTTTCATCTTTCCGTGCGTGCCGTTCCGGGCAATGATTTCACGTCCGTCCTCCCGCCGCCACACGATCTTCGGCTTCGGGTAACCGCGTGCCTTGCAGATTAGCTTGGCCGAACCACCTTCCGGCACCATCATGTCCCCGGACGTTTCCTCGTAGATGATGTCCGGCGGTATTACCACCTCAAGGAAGGCAGTCTGCACACACGCCACCATAAACGCAGCAAAAGAGAAATGGATCAACAACAAAAAACAAAATGAAAAAAAAAGGAAAACCATATTATGACAGATGGCGATCAATGGGAGGCATTGTATGCACACAAAACAAAAAAATCGCCCCCAACCGGGTCACCGTTTACCTGCATCTTCATCGGATCCGTATTGACCTGACACATGTAGACGCCCCGGTCCTCCATCTTGACGTTCCGGATCACCAGCGTCCAGGTGTTGTAGTCGTTGTGCGTCACCGACAACCGGCCATTGTTTGTGATGACATGCTCGTGTATTGCCAGGATCGCTTTCGCGTCCGCCTTTATCCAGGCCACCTGCATCGTCCGGCCCGGCGAAGAAGGGTATGCAAGATTGGTTTGTATTAATCAACAGCGCAGCACAAGCGGATCGGCTGCTTGATCGGTTAACAGAAACATAAAGTACAAACATACACACAAAACACGCTCGCGCGCGCTCATATACGTGCTTGCACGCATTCGGACATACACATACACACACACACACACGGACTCGCGTACACACTTCTCACTCAGGCATTCAGTGCAGTCGTACAGCGAGCAGCGGGATTTGACATGCTACTGAGCAGTGACCCATGGCCGTTCTTTTTTTTTTGTTAGTGCGGGATGTAGATGTTTGTGTGTGTGGTTATCGTCTTCCGTGTAATGCAGTGCAGTAAGTTGTCCATCAAATCGACACAACAGCGTACGGTTTACGGGTCAATGGGTCACCGCTAGTAGGCACGCTGGTATCAACGAGTTCGATTATTCGATTGGTGCAGAGTGATAGTGCATAACAACACAGAAGGAAGAGCAAACGTTTATCCTACGCCTAGGGTTCATGCATTTACGTACATGCGGCATGCAAGGAAGCAAGGTCTGTTTGAGCTAGCGAAAACGATTCATGTGTTATTTAGGTTTTTTTTAAATTTTAACAACAGTTTTCACATCAGTTTCGATACTGTTGGAGAGACTATGCAGCAGAAATTTGCGTTAGAATTGACTGATTTAACTGAACGAGCTGCTTTAAAGAGATGCGGATGGAATGGAACTATATTGTACTGCTAATTGCATACTGTTAGGCGCATATGGTGTACTATACTTTCCATCGACGGGATGACATACATAGCTGAAATTATGCAATCCGCTTGCCAAAAACTGCATGTCAGCAGTTGAATTCGTAACTTTAAAGCAGCTTGGTGAGTGATATAGCTCTCTTGAAGGATGCATAGTGTTCAAATTGTAAGCATTTTGTGCTTGCTAACTATTAACCAACTACTAATATCGGCGGCATGCAGATATGGTGCGGAATGGGAAACAGAAACGGCACTAAAGCGTGCAGCTAGGCATATCGAATCCCAGCGTCCCCGATCCTATCCACCGTGAAGGACCTGTCTCGGGGACGTGCTACGAAACCATGAAATATAGCATTTATCCTTCCGATTCGGGTGGCAATAGATGCAATGAGGTTATGGGTGGGGTGGCTGATATTGA
>CM032179.1:6734845-6748600 GCA_018908115.1 Anopheles rivulorum
AAAAAAAAATTAATTTGCACCAAACTCCAGCGCGTTTCGCCCCACCGTTTCGCCCTTTAAGCCACGTCCCAAGCGTTTCAAAAGCACTTGGCATTCTTTTTCGCTGGAATGTGAGGTTTTCCGTACGGTGGCAAACAGCCCTTTCGGCCCACGCTCGGCAAGCGGATGCAAACGAAACGCTTTCGTCGAGCTTGCTGTTTTTTTCTTCTCTTCTTTCTTTCACTTCCTTTGCCGCTGTGTTTGTTCCAAACCGTGCGCCGCACGGATCGCCACACCCCTGCGAAATTGATGTTTGCACGTGTAGATGTATCGCTTTTGCCACTGCCACTTCCGGCTAATGCATACGCCTCGGTATCCCGCCATCGCATCGATCCGGCGAAGTTCAAGTTTGTTTATTTAATTCTACGTGGCGACGCGCGACAATTCCTACCGGCAGCAAAACCGAAGGACATCGTGTGCTGACAGTGCGCGAGACACGTGACATCTCGTTACCGGCGTTGTTTTGCCCTTCGCCTGCGTTTGGTTTCTGTCAATTTCTCGCACTCGGGCCTCCCCACAGAGCTGCGGAAAGGTAGAAGAAAGGGGATAGAACAAAGCAAAACACAACGAAACAAATAAAAAAAAATTAAAGAAACTTTATTCGGCTTGAGGACGAAAAGCGATGCGAGACGGGACCTGGTGCCTGACCTCGACCTGCCTGTTTGTCCTGTTTTGGTGGCTTATTTATCTGATTTTATTCATTCGTATTCTGATCGTGCATTTCTGGCAGGTTTGAACGGTTTTTCGTTCGCGTTTCTTTCTGCAGCTGTTGTTGCGACACACTAGCCAACAAGCATTGGCCTAAAGTGCTTCAAGTGTGTATGACTGTAAAAAAAAGCAACAACCCCATCGCAAAAGGGATGAAATCTTGGTCGTATACTGTGTGTTTTGTGTGTCTTGTTTTTTTTCTCCTACAGAAAAGGCTAATGAGTAAAGTGAAAAGCATACATTAACTAGCCTGGTTTGTTTTTGTGTAGCACCAGCTATTAAGAAGCATGCATACCACGGCCATGCCTCATTATACTAGCGGAACGAATAATTAAAGCCACTCTTTCACAGTACCGCACAGTGTACGTTTTGAGAGGCATTAAAGATGTCCTTTTGTGTAAAACCTTTCTGCTGGCTTACGATTACACACGGTTCTAGAATGAGTCTCGTCTGACCAGAAGCTTAATTTGTATCTGTTTTTTTTTTATTTTACTTTATTTGAATTACACCCTTTTCACGTCCGTTTGGATAGATTGATACTCATTTGATTGTTCAAATAAAGAAAAAAAAAGATAGGCAGAAAGGTTACAGAAGTAATGACGCAGTTGGTCTTTGTGTTTGAACACTAAACGTTGAAAACAGTTGGTACAAAATTACACGTGCCGCCTTAGTTGACTAAATTTTTAGGCGTTTGCCTACATTTAGGCGTAAATCATAACAGTCCGATAGTTGAACAATAACGATCATGTTAAAATCTACTATAGGAAATCTGTTCCATATTACACAGTTAAAATAGTTTCATTAACACAAACAATATGTAGACGCCTTTTAGTATGCAAAATGGTACTGTTTCACTCAAGGGTCTTATTTTAAGCGTCAATTGATTTGATTTCTCCGCTAGAAGAACTTAAAAAAAAACGACTCCCAAAACCGATACACAAAACCTTGTTTGTTTTAAACCGACGGGAAACAGCATTTACCTGCCGCTAAATGAACTTCTTAATCCGCCGTGCGGATCATATCGGCTTACGGCGTAAGCGTTAGGCTTAGCTGGCCAGCTCAGCCACCGTGCCTGGCTGGCAAGCAATTTGTCTTCAAATTAATTTCAACTCAAAACCGGTCCCCGATTCCCGTTCCATTCCGCATTGACGGGTCGTAAAACGAGACAACGATAGCTAGATAATAGAAGACGTACTTGCAAAGTTAGAACGCGACAATCGTTTTCGTGTTTTCGCTTTCCTTTCCTTTTTGTCCCGTCTCTCGGCGGCTCCCACCACTGCTCTGGCAGCGATTGTGGAGCACCATTCTAATCCTCTAACCGAGAACCCGACCGGATCCGGATTCGGGATCGTCAATTTGCCAATTCAAACCATGTCGTACTCTCCCCAACTGCTACTTTGTTCCGTCTGGTGCTTTGCGTTTTTTTCTTGCGCTTCTGTCGTGTCCAAATACTCGTGGAAAAGTTTCAACCAAAGCAAATCCCGGGCTTTTAGTGCTGCATTGAAATCGAGCAATTTTCGCTGTTCTTTTATTTTTCTCGTTGTTCGCGGGCAACGTAGATTTGTTACCAGCAAAAAAAAGAAAAAGAGTACAAAAATTTTACCAGCGTATTTAGCCTATAAATACATAGAAAGAAATATTTTGCACAACTATTGCACGCTGCCTAAAAGTATGCAAACCGCACGACAAAACGCGTAAAGTGACGAAGCACACACACGTTAAAAGTGTCTAAAAATGGGTTTGTTAATAGCTTGCGGTTGATTTCTGTTTTGCACGCATTAAAGTCATTTGCGGTACGTACGGAAGCGACTGCTTCCGATAGTAGCAAAGATATCAGTGAGAGGATTAAAACGCTTGCAGGTTGCGTAAGGTATGGTTTTATTTCCACCCAGCATGCCGTCTGACGCTTGCTAAGCGGCTACGCTTTACGCAACCCGTGAACAGTTTATGTTGCCACTGTTTGCATACCATATCAGCTCTCGCACATGCCCTGGCCGCTTGCCTCAAACGCACCGTTCTCGTGGGTGGGTGTTGTCTTAACCGCCCTCCGCGCGGGTGGAAATAGTACAGCTCCGGGGTTGAATGGGTTTTGCTATTTGTCGCCCGTACATCGCGTGGCGCGTGTTGAACTAATCCTATTTCCCCAGCTCGCCAGCTACAAAAAAAAAAACCCCTCTTCGCCCTCACGCAACACCTCGCCCATAAGCAACCCTCTATTGCAAACCATCGCAAAAAGGCGACTTTCGCGGCATGCAAAGGACATTGGTTGGCATTCAATTTTCGGCTTTTAGCGTATCGTCCCACCCGGTGCCTTGAGCTCCCGGCACGTTGGAAGAAGAGCGGAAAAGCGTAACACGAGACGGTAAGAATGGCAAAAAAGCAAGTAAAAAAAAAGAAACGAAAAGAGATGAACTCCAATCCAGTATAATGGGAGCCACCGCAGCTAGCCGCAGTTTAATTTTCCCGCTTTTACACAGGTAATCTCATCAATAATGCAGCTTTAGGTCGATGCTCGACTGATGCTGCCGGAGCCGAAGCAGCGGGAAGGAATAAAACAGGCCACCCTCTCTACCCCCAACAGCCCCCTTTCTGTTCGTACCCTAATCCACCCTTCCTTACGGTTCCAGCACCTTTCCACCTTTACGCGGGGACAATCAGCCCGGATCCGGGCGCGTAACAGGGTGGAGGTTTTGATTTCTTGTTTCCACTATGTTATGATCGTTTTATTCTGTGTTCTTTCTGCTCTCTCTCTCTCACACACACACACACACAAACACACATACACACAGTGTGTCCTAACATTCCATGTCAGTATGATTTTCTAAAGTTTTCCAGCTCAGCGAGGCGTGTGAAAGGATTTTCGTTCTCCACCCGGCAACCGGCACTGCTACCGCAAACTCCACCCCCTCCCCCCCCCCTCCCCCCTTACTGCCGCACATGCCACCCCGCCCTCCCCTTCACTCTTCCCCTTCTCCTCATCATCAGTCATCCCCACACCCAGCGCTCGTTCGCTCACCGTCTCGATGTTTGCGCGCCGGCAAAAAGGACGTCTTTGCGGTGATCCTTTCAGAACACTGCGAACCATTAGAAAGATTGCACGCCCCCTTCTCTCTTTTCCTCAATCCCACCCCCCCTCCCCTCTCTACCACTACTTTCCCTGCCTCATCAACCCCCTTCTCATTCAACGTTCTGGTGCGCTGCTCACAAGAAAATGGGCATTTTGCTCGGGAAGGAGGCCTATTGCTTCCCGCAGCCGACCGTGCGCCATCCAAATGAAATGACTGGTTTGATCTTTACCGCCGCCTGTACCTGTACCACTGTGGACCAGCAAGAAAATACAAAACATCCATTCCACCCGGCCACCCGACAAGCTCGTGCCGTCTCATGCTTCACTTCCAACTCTAAATGTTGAACCACCGGTTCACGTACCATCCCGGTGGTCAACGTTTTTCGGTGGCCAGCGAACCAAAGGTGCAATTGCCCTTTTTTTTTGGGTAAAGGTGGTCGAAACATGAGGCCGTCCATAAAATCACCGTTGCATGGATTGTGATTAAATTAATTTGTTATTTACAGGTTTCACCCTGCCCAAACGCTGTCCGATATGTATTTTGCCTTTATTTTATGGTGTTTGTTTATTTTTTTTCATTCGCTGTTTTCTTTCATATGCTGCTGCGGTTGTGGTAAAAAACCGGGTTGGCAGCAAAAAACTAAAAAGTGAAAAACAAAACAAAAAGTACATTTCAGCCTCTTCCGAATGAAGTGAAGCAAGGCTGGGCAAGCAAAATGGTTTTGTGTGGCAATTGCTTTTAGAGCCTCTTGATCCGAACGAATTCCATTCGGTGCTTGGGGCACATTTGCAATCGAGCTAAATGATGTTGAACACTAATTCCCGACCGTGGACGGGATTAGCTGGGTTGCGTTCAGTGCATATATCTCGAATTATCGGCTGCAATCTGCTGTTGGTAGTAAGAATCACACAAAACACCGCAAAATCATTCGTTTTTTTTTGTTATTTTTTTTTGTTTTTGTTTGGGAAACTGGTTTCAGCATCATTTCCCACCGTATGATGAAGCGAGCGAATCTTTATGATGGATATTTTGGCCGATTCTTTCTTTCCAAATCAATGCTGATGTGATGTGATTTTTTTTCTTACAGAAAATTTGTTATATTTTTTAGATAGGAGAAATTCGAATCCACGAGTTGGCTCTCGAAAGAATCAAATCTTTAGATTGCATGCAACATTATGCAAACTTTAAATATTTCAACAATGTCCGCAAACACTCAAACCAATAACGAATGCGATTGGGAAAACGGCGAACAAATCAGCCCCTGATCAAACGCCCGCGCGTGCACAGCTGTCGTGCGGGTTGTCGACCTGCAGGCGCTACTCTGCACTAGCCGGCCGCACGCTTGAACAATCCACTGAATGTGAGTACGAGCAAACTTTCTCCGGAAGAGCAAAAGAAAAATGTACGAAATATGTAGAAAAACACACACACACACACACACACATACAAGGGAGCCTATCCACACAAAACACAAAACAGTGTGAGGCATTGCCTTGGCTGGTGGCACAGAAGTGGCATGAGCACACACAAAAACACAAAACAAAACAAAACAACAAACCATCGTTATGCCGCTGCTGTTAGTCACAATATTGAAACCGCATAAAACATTCGTTTTTCATCGCAAAGAAAAGTCATAAAAGCGATGCGGAACGAACCACTGGGAAAGTGGGAAGTAAAAATGCCAAATTGTGCTCGTTGAAAGCACGTGGATGGAGTTTAGGTTTTTTCTTCTGTCGCCGGCTAGAGAGCGGTGCTTGCCGGGCACGAATGTGGCACCGGACAACGGTCACCCCTTCACACACAAAATAAAACCAACAACAACCAAACCGGGCCATCTGTGAGCGAATGAAAATGCAAAGTGCACATTCGTTTGAGCAAAGCGCCCGAATTGCTGCAGGGATGATGCACCAGCTTGTGCAAGTAGCTGGTGAAGAAAGCGCCTACATTCGCGCACACATCAAGCTCCCAGAGCAGAGCAGGGGATGGCGATGGTGTACGTTTTATTCTTGCCCGGTGCGCCGGTAAGAATCGTGTTACCGCTTTTCATAATATTGGATCATGGAAAATATTAAAAAAGTTTTCGTTCCTCCCGCGTCCGTCCGTCGGGTTGGCGGGAACATTCGAAAACACTTAACAGGTTCGTCTTCGTCAACTGGATGCAGTTGGGGTCGTGGAGAAGAAAAGCGAGAGAGAGAGAGAGAGTGAGAGAGAGAGAGAGAGAGAGAGAGAGAAAGAGCAGAGAAGGAAAAAAAGAACCAACGACGCCTTGGGCACTTTGCTACAAACTTTTCAGCTTTTCCGACAAAAGTTTGCCATCCATCGAGATGTCCCTTTCGCTGCCGGCCCGGGAGCGATGGAGCAGATTTTTGATTTAGTTTTCAGTGGTTTCTCGAGTACGGCTTCACCGCGCGCTGAGTGCGAAGCGCAGGTGTAACGAAACGTGTCCGGGGCGAGCACATCAAGACATCGGGCGCACCGTAACCATACCCAAGGGAGGTAACGCGATTGGATCGTAAATTCTGGTCAGCAACACGCGGCCTGCAGGAAACACTACCCAGACACACGATACACACCCGTATCGCACTGCGAACAAGTTCGATTGGTTTGCCCTCTCGAGCGCACCGCGAATGAAGCAGTGGGAAAGGATGCTTTCCGGTGCCTGATTGCAGGTGAGAAATTTTAAACTTCCCGCAAAGCTTATGCACCCTTAAGGACCATTCAGCGGTTAAAAGCGGGGCGAATCGGAACTCTGGGTGTGTGTGTGTGTTTCAGTGTGTGTATGAATATTACTCTCAGCATCGCTACGCGACATTGGTTACATAAGCTTCCTGTGCGTCGCGGTAAGTCTACATTCAGGCGCTCGCGCAACGAATGAAGCTATCAGCGCACTCTGGTGCTGTCGTCTATTTTTCCTCCTTCAATTTCAAGCAGCTTTAGGATGCTTAACACGACATGGTAGCTTATATTGCCATCGAGCCAGTTAACTAGAGATTCCGTTTCCCGAAGTGTACCTGTCACCAGCATCTCGCAGATACCGGCTGGCAAATCGCTTTACATCTGCTTGATGATTTTTGTACCATACATTTTTTCATTCTTTCGTTGTTCGCTGACCAACCTTCTCGTCGTATCCACGGCTAGCGCACCATTTATACCATTTATCTCTCTCTTTCTCTCTCTCTCTCTCTCTCTCTCTCTCTCTCTGTTTCGCATGTACGTACGTCATCCGCACCAACAAACCTCGACCAGGCGGAAACTCTAGCTCCATTCCGCGGCGGTTCCGGTGGACCGGAACCATCGCGATCTTTAGAGCGATTCGCCGGCAAAGGTAAACATAATCATGTTTCACTCAACTTGTTACACACCCACCCATGCCGCTCGCCATGCCTCAGATTGCATACATTTCGGGGCGGCCTTGGCAACAATCCATCCATCCAGCCGATACGGTGCGCAAAAGACCTGCCGCTAAGATTGGCTCCTAGCCCTTTCTTTTTGCGGGCCCACTTTTCTCCTATCTTTCTCCCTTCCACGATCAAACACACAGCCAGCATTGGCCTCCCTCTCTCTCTCTCTCTCTCACTCGCACACACACGGGCTCGTGTTCTTTCTTTATCATTTCCCGCTACGCAAACCGATGGCATAATAATATAACTTTTCTTTATGTTTGCTGTTTGTTTAAATTTTAAATATTTATGAGAAAAAGTTTTCTGATTATTTTATTTATTTCCACATCGCGCTGGAACGGCGAAGGCTTGTGGACGGCATCGCACGGCAACGCGATTGCAGTTTTCGGGCTAGATGATGTCCACGCCGTGGTACCCGTGTGCAGGATGGTGGAAAACGCTTGCAAAACCGTACGCCAAACAGTCGGTGGCGAAAATCAGCGAACTGGGCGCGATGTGCGGCGATGAGCTATTTGTGACAACGGGACGCTGCCGTTTGCGTAGCATACTACAATTAATTGAAGGTACGGCTCTGACGAACGGGTGAAAAACCATGAGCTACCTCAATAAGTTCCATTATTCTACACCCTCAGCAAGACGGTACGGGCTAGGGGAAACTTTTCCGCATTTTGTGCTCTGCTCGAGGATTTTCGGTTTGTTTGCCACCGGAGTGAAGAATACGGTGAATATTTTCCATGCCGGATGGACATCAAATATCATTTGCCGTAATGAGTGTTTTTCAATTGTATTTATGACAGATTAATCAAAGAGAAGAAGCAAGAAGGAAAGTTTAAAGCGATTTCAAGCAGCAAGAAAATTATTAAAAATCTTTGGAAAACAATGCGAATCTTATTTTGACACGATGAAAATGCGTACGAACAATGCAATTGTCGAAACTTTAACATAATTTTATCCGGGCCAACTTATTCTTTTTCTATAACAACAAAAATAAACGCAATTATTGGATGAAAGTCCAGAGATTTGTAAAAAAGTGTTAACGATAATTGACTATAATAAATATTCAGTGTATAATTTTTATAATTATTGTGTCTTTTATTGTTAACAATAATTTGAAAAAGTTGTAGTTTAAGAAATACTTTGTTGAAAATCTTCAATTAATAATAGGCAGTGTACGTTGTGGTTCAAACAGCAATTAAACCCTAAAACAATCAAACAATTCATACGCCTAACTGTATGCAATCGCACATAAGAGACCTTTTTACGCTTTCTAATGTTTGACAGAAATTTGTTCCGATTTATTTATCGGAATTTATAACAGTAACATATCAATAATAATCCTTTTATTTCTAGTTATCTTTTCTATATAAACAATCTTAACAGAAAGTTTTATAACCCTGTTCCTTTCTGTTTGACGTGGTACTGGATGCAATGCGCCTAGGTGTATGCAATTTCTGGAAAAAAAGTTATTCCAATGGGATCGCTAACCGGATTGAACAGCAGCCGATCGCAATGTTGTAAAAACACGGTTTAAAGTGCCAAATGCTAATGCCATGGATGGCACGTATTACAAAAATTGGAAAACAAATACAAAACCAACTAATTATGTACACTTCGTACGGCTATTGCTTTTTGTTTTTGGTTCTACAAATACAACAACAAAAACTGCAATCGCTAATGAGTTGCAATAATTTAGTGGTAGCACATCAAACACTGTAAAAATATTTACCATTCCCAATTCAAGCTTCGCCCTGCACACTCATCAGAAGTCACCGCACGTGGCTGGGTGTTAATGCTTTCAGCAACAACAACAACAACAGTCAAAAAATAACACACACACACACACACATACCCATTCACGCCGTAGTTTAGCACATTCGTAGGGCCCAAAATTCATGAATGAGCAGCAGCCGCGCATATGAAACATGGCCCACTGTATTCCATTCCGCTCACGGACTGGCGCCGCAACGCTTGAATGTGAAGCGTGAGCGTGGCACGGTGTGGGTTGAAAGGTTAGTAAAACATTGGATTTTACAAATTAAATATCATGCTAACCAATCCTCATCAATTACGCCGCCGAAAGCAATTACCTTCACTGGCAAAGTGCGCAAACAGTGCAACGTGTGCCTTCTCGCCCTTTTTGCCAACGGGACGTTACGGTGGCCGGGCCGTAGCTGTCATCAGCCACCGGTGTCGGGGTTTTTCGGGGCACCCGGGTGGGAAGTGATGGTCGAATAATTGCTGTTTCGGTAGAAACGCTTGCGTAGGTGTGCGAGTGCAGCTGGATACCATTAACAACCAGCGAGCGTTGGCAGCGAGCGGAAGCGTTAGTATTCCGGCTCTGCCTCGGCAAGGTAACGCCGAGTGTTGACGTGTAACGCTAATAAAGCGCCAGTGTAGTGGCGTCCCGGGTGCTCTGATGGATGTGAGTACACAACCGAAAACCAGCGGCTTGGTGAGTGATTTGCTTCCGTCTAAGTGCAGCAACGCGACGCACCGCAGCGCACCGAACTTTCTTGGCCGCGATAGTGGCGGTGTCTTGGCGGTGTGCTGTGTCTACGAACAGGTTCACTTGACGTGGCCCGCACTTGGCAAAGTGTTTGCAAGCAGCGCGCGTTTGTATCCCACACTAGCATCCACACAGAGCACCGAGCTGGATCAGGTTCGCACTGTTGCGCACGCTGCCCGGCTAGCTGATTGGTAAGCGCTGGTACGCTATCAGCGCCAGCAACCCCACGCGACCGTGACGTGGTCGTCTCAACCGTGCAGCGACCGGCAGCGATATTGTGTTCGATATTGCGATCGCATTCCACCGCCGGAAAGACGCAAATGCAGACCCGCACGGATCACGCGCTCGAGGTAGGAAAAATGAAATTTCACGCGAGCTTATGTAAATAAATATTTATTCCATGCCCGGCGGCCAACAAAGTACGCGCGGGTCGTAACACCCGTCGTCAAGCGTCGCGCGATTACGCTCGCACACCAGCAACATTGCGCGAGAAGTATTTAATAACCATCGTCACCCGGTCGTGCAGCCCGCCGGCAAAAGGACGCAGCGCGGGAGACGGGGGCAGCTTAAAAAGTGGGGAGGGGACGGGGCTGGGATGCCTGCCGCAAAACGCAACCCCAACCGGTTGGGACTGGTGAAAGCGCCCGAATGGCTGCAATGCCGTGCATGTGTAGTGTGAAAGCGAAGATAAGTTGCTCCCAGCACAGAGCGCTAGTGGATATTAGTTTGATTCTGTTTTTTTTTTGTTGGTTTTTCGTAGATGGGAAGAGCACTACGTGGGGGAGGGGGGGGGGATGGAGAAGGAGACAGGAGTAGCATGGGTTTGGATGGGGGGAGTGGCTGGGGAATGTGGTTGAAACACACATAATTGAACTTTCGGTGCTTGATACTCGTGCTCTCGTGTTACGACTACTGGCGCTATGCGCCGGGCTTCCAATGATTCATCCGCCGCCTGACAGAGACGCGTGCTTCTGCATACATCGACATAACACCCACACACACACACACACACACACATGTTCTCGAATTTGTCAGGGTAGCCGTGTCGCGTGTCGCGATGCCGGCGATGCCCGTAACCGTCGGTTCAATGAACTGCTGTAATGCGAGCACAATTTTCGAGTCGATTTATATTCATTTAGGTTTTAATTAACGCAAAACCTAATCGTGTCACTTTGCAAAACCCTTCGCCCTATAGCAAACGCTCGACATCGTGCTCTTACTGCGAGATGAAGTTGATGCGGCCGGTAGATTTTACGGGAAGCTTGAGGACAGCATTGTTAGTGACCACTGTACATTGTTACGGTGAGTTTGTGCTACCTTACTGGGTGCAAAACGCATCTAGGACCAGGAAAATTATTCAATAACCGTGATAACATTCCTATTTTTACACATCTTTAAATAAATCTTGCTCACTTTTGTAAGTGATTCTGTAAAGATTTCGATTTATTTGTCTAGAAGTGTAGTAAATTGTATAACTACAGGCGCTAGAACATGTTTGATTGCATACTTGCAGGTAACATTCATCATACTGCGCCTAAAGCTATGCAATCGCAGTACACGTCTAACCTTTTAAGTCGTTTTTTCCCACAGCTTTTTGACAATTCAACAGTACTGAATTGATTCATCACCACCGTTCCAGCACCATTCATTCCAACCCATTCCGGTGTGGTCTGTACCTCGCACCGACCATGAGTTGCATCGCTAGGAATGGATGTAAAATTAATTAATCAATTAATTAATTGCAAATCAATTATTAAAGCGCTGCATTAGGGCCTGGATTTGGGTCGTCTTCCACTTTAATCCCGAGCGGAAATACCTGCCGCCACGAAACCCAACCGGAATGGATAGAAATCAATCATTATGACTGGATGTAACGCCAGGCACAGTGCAGTGACGGTGGCCCTCTTTTTTTTAAGCAAAAATCCTTTTCCATCTTCAAACGAGGAAGACGAGCAGGGGAGAAAGAAAAACAAAGATGATAACATTGATTCAAAAAGGTAGAAAGAAAAAAAATACAACCTTCCCAAAGGAAAAAATGGTAAAACAAAAGTCAGCCGGCTGTTAGCAAAAAGTTAGTCTTTTCGGAGCTCATTACAAAATTGACTTCCGGCTGTACCTTCCACCCGAGTGTTTCATCTGTTCTGCTTGATATTTTTTTTATGGGAGTATCATCGAACCGTCTACGCGCTCCATCGCCTTGAAATGACCAGAATGCTTAAAAAGTCAAGCATAAGAGGCGGACGGAAAAACACGACCCGAAAGCAACACAATGCGTCTATTACGCGAACCGTGGTGCGGCGCCACAAAAAGGGGTGCCGAAATTAAAAGAGTTTCATTACACATTTACACCGTTCGGCAGGCGAAAGGGGCAGGCAAGAAAGGGTGGAAAGGAGGGGGGGGGGGAGGAGGGACGTGCTATGGGGCGTGTAGACTTTGGCGCTTTCACCGCATGAAGCAATCGGATGCATTGGGCTGGGCTGGGTGAATGTTCGCAACGTAAGGGCCAGCCCCAGAAACAGACACCATTTGTTTACGGGGAAGCGGCCGAAGAACGAGTAACTCACTCCCTTCGAGTGAGTTCCCTTCGCTCGGTGCGGGCATCTCTTCGAAACCGGTTGTGGCGTTCGGTTCGAATCGAAGGGTTCCGGTGCGCGGCGGTACCGGGGGTCATTTTCTTACCGAACCGGAAACCGGATTCTATTTCGAGCATCCCTTTTCGTTTCTTTGCATTTTCTTCTGCGTCACCTCACCCACCCGTTGCGGCGCACCCGTTTAAGGTTCCGCCCTTAAAATTCGGACGGCAAATCAAAGCAATCGGAGGGGATGGCAATGGAGTTTGAACCAATTTCGCCTCGTGCTTTGTGTGTGTGCGTGGGTGTATGTGTGCGAGTGGCAAAAGAATGAAGCGTTCGCATCCGAACGGCAACGGCAGGGTCGTAATTAATTTGCACGTCTTCTTCTGTTTTTGTTCATTCTTTTTGTGTCGAATTAAATCGCTACTTCCGGCGGGTGAGTCTAGCTTTGGTGCGATTTTTTTTATCTGTCCAACAACGCAGCCCTGTGTGTGTGTGCGTGTGTGTGTATTCGTGTGTTGAAAAGGGAAAATGCCGAAAATAATTTAATCTCGCGCTGGCATTACCTTCGTTTGCACTTTCGCACCCGAACGGTCAATGAATGTTTGGCACTGGCCAAAGCACATCTTGCCGGTTGCGACCTAGCACCGGTTGGACATCGGTGGGAACAAACAAAAAGGGAAAAGAACAAGAAAACACCCCACCCAAATGAAGCTTTAAAAAGGCATGACCCAGACCTGCAAGATGTCACAAAAATCTTTTCACCCTTAATTTTTCTTCATTTTTTTTTTATTGGTGCAGCAATTGGTGTACATGTCCACCCAACCAACACTTACAGCAGGGATGTTAATAAAATCAATAATCTCATTACTGCGGAATTTTCTAAGTGTTACGATTTAATTGTGCCCTTTTTTCTGTCTGTTTCTCTCTCTCTCTCTCTCTCTCTCTCTCTCTCTCTCTCTCTCTCTTTTCTTATCGCTTTCACTTTAAAAAAGAAAATGGACACGCTGAGCGGGGACACGGCGTGCAGCTGATCCTTTGTGTGTGTGTGTTTTTTTTCGTAGTGCTTTTACAACACCATTTAAGGTGTGGAAAATTGTAATTGTCCCATTGCATTATTGATGGACTGCGTGGGAACAAAAAACAAAAACAAAAAAAACGACGGTACTTAAAACGGGGTGGAAAAGGCCCGCTTATTAATCCAAGCAATTAGGTCGTAAGTCGCCCTTCTGCAGAAAGTGAAGTAAGCAAACACACACAGGCACACGCACACAGCAAGGGGTGAAAGTAATTGCACAAAACCTTTGGTTTACTTTCCAATCTTTCTTCTTTTTTTTTATTCCACTCCAGCTCAATGTCAATAATGCTGGCCAAAAGGGCAAAACGGAATAGTGACAACAGCGAATATTCTCCATTTTTCCCACAACCTCTTGACCTTTTGCCTAACCCTTCCCCCTCCA
>CM032179.1:6774982-6843354 GCA_018908115.1 Anopheles rivulorum
GGTGAAGACAGCCAAATGCCGTTTTTAAGAGCAGCACTGCTACGTGCAACAGTCGTAGGAGATTAAGCCAACTTTAAGGCGCTTGAAAGATTATTACTAGTTGGTGGAATACGTCGTATTTATCATTATCTGCTGGAATCCATTCAGCGATCCGTTCTGTATTTAAAGGAAGAATTCAATACATTCCTTCTAAAGGTTTGTGGAGCATTTTCTCAATGAATCATTAACAATCCACCTGAGCAATTTAAAATTCAACCTCGCCGAACGTTTCCGCACAAGAAATGCCACACATCAACACCAGAATCATCATTGCCAGGCTGGAGCGCATTATCTCATTCCGCCAGTTTCGGTTAGGCTTCAAAATAGCGTCACAATGTATCTACGGTGCAGGACCGTTCTAGCCCGTGAGGGCTAGAAAATCACTAGCGCATGGTGTGAAATTTATCATGCATACCTTCAGGCGCCGACTTTGACTTGCTGCGAGAAAGTCACTGCACACATCCATCCCAGCACGCCCAGTCCTGCCGGTTCGTTCCCACTTTCGTCCTTCCTTCTACTGCACCTCCTGAATCCCTGTCACTCCCCTCCTTATAATCACTGACAATCGGTGAGGGGGTTTCGCCATTCTTTCTTTCGCAGTAACACGAGTTTTTCACTCGCTTTTTCACTCATCCCCAGCCCCAAACGGCAACGAGCGCCGAGAAAAAGCAAATTTATTTTTTATTGCACCCCTGGCGATGATAAAACCGAGCTGAAGTAGATTAAAAAATTCCACATCCACCCCGGAAGCGGTCCGGGGCCTTTGCTTTGCACATCCGCCACGGCGTCTTGGTCTTGATTTGGGGCTTTTCCGGTACCGGTTTGGTCTCGCAGCGCATACACATTTTAACCCCCTCGTTTTTTTCTACTGCTTCTGCTGCTGCCGTTCAATTTCTTGACATCGTTTTCATTTCGTTCCGTGGGTTAGCCGATGGTGAAGTGAAATGAGAACGACACACCAGCGTGGAAGACGAAACCGTCACCACAAGCAGTTAGCGTCGCCTTTGGGTCTTTCGATCATGCACTCGGTCCATCCGCTCGCTAAAAATGCTTGTCTTATTCTGCCGTCGGATCGTGCCCCCAAAGCCCTGCCCAGTGCCTGGTACGGGGGAGGGGGGGGGGGGAATGGGGGTCAAATTTCGATTGTGAAAACCTGCCCGTCGCATTAGACCGTGCGCTCCGTGGGGCAAACACTATGCGGCGTCGCTGAACCATTTGTGCCACGGTGGTGAATATGTAAAATCTACACCGTACAGCGCAGCGGACAGCCGATGCATCATGACTGCATCCCATAACCGGGTGACGTCCGACGACGACCGGGACGGGTGACCGACCGACGTACTTTGCAGCACGGTAATTGAAAAGTACCCGAATGGGCGTACCGTACTTGAAAGGCTACGGGTTCACATACAGAGATGAAAGGGTCCACCGAAATTATGTTGGATGCAAACGAAGGACGTGCTTCTATTAAGGTAAGGATTTGAATTTAAATTATTGAAAAGCTTTACATTAGAAATTATAAGCCCTAGGTTCACGGTTAGCGGAGCTTACTTACTGCTGCCTAATGGAAGCTGTTTGTTTATTTATGTATACACATTTTCTTATCTGAATGTGCCTTCCCCATAACCACATTGATAAGAAAATGGATAAGGGTAATGTGAAACACGTTCAAGCATTATTTTAAATTTTATTCTTATTTTTGTACCATAAACTATCTCGCCGATGCTGCTTCCCTACAAATAAGCACAATGACGTCCGGTGCGAGCATACCTCCACCTTTTAATAAGAATTAATTTCTCTCGAAATTAATTTACCCCTAGAATGTATGCAATCGAGCGCATCGCGTAGCATGAAGCCACTATTTGCGATTCGCGTCAAACAGTTTCGGAAGCAACCGGAACAGTATCGCTCAAAAACAACTCAAGCAACCGAAACTGGAGTGCAGACCAATATGGATGGGTAGATGGGGAAGAGGAAGCTTGGGAAAATTAATCTTCCCACCCGATGGTCGTACGAGTGAAAGGGGTGGGGGAGGGGGGAGGATGGAAGTCTGCGAAGGGGAGCAAAGAAGCATAGTGAGGCAGGGCCAGCGCCAAATAAATAACGAAAGCTAAACTTCATAAGCGCAGCCATGCTTGGAACGGAAAGAAAAATACAAACATAGAAGATGTTCCTCGCTTCGTAAGGCATTCTTGTGTGGCCCCTGCAGTTTGTGTGTGTGCTAAGAAAAAACAGCAACAACAAGAACTACAAAAAGGAGAGAGAAAAAAAACCAACACGAGCAACCAACAAAGCATAACCTAACCCGGACCCGGTGCGGGAAGCCCGTAGCCCACATCTCACCCCCTCCCGCATCGTCGGGTGGAAAATGAAAATCAAAACAACGAACAATATTAGAAACGTGATGTATCTTTAAAAAGTTCCTCCGCAAACAGTGTATAAAATTTTATTAGAATGTGAATCCACTTCAAACACCGGCCAAAACGGGTGAAGCCAACTGGCGGAAACCGTTCCGGACGGTCCTTTTCTTTTCTTTTTTTTGTCCTCGGGGGCGTTACTCACATTCCCATGACAGTAATCGAAGCCGCGGACGAGGAAAGGAACACTCCTTCCGTATGTACGTTCTGCTGCACATGGTTACGGATGCTGGAAAGTGTTTGTCCAGTGAAAACCATCGGAAGAAGCTATACGATTTAATTGTATCGTTTTTATATTGTATTTTTTTTAACTTTTGGTAAAGTAAACTAAACCTTTTCCATCGGTAACGGGGTATTGAAAGGCTGTAAAAATAAAAATGAAGCTAAAAATGACATATTGCATATCGATTGCATACCTCCGGGCTGATTATTGTTATTTTCGTATTTTAAATTAAATTGGCACTTCTAGTGGTACAAGTGAACTAAAAATCTTCAAATTCACGTTTAGTTCGTTGGTTTTTGGGAAGATAATGCTGATACACTTATGAAGAAAAAATTGAAACCAAAGCATTTATTAGGCGTTTTGCCATCTGCTATAAAGTACTATAAAAATTTAAAATTAAAACTTTCAAAAAATCCATCCTAAACAGTTATGCAATCTATGGCTCGAATGGCTCACCCTATCGACATTTGCTATAGCAAGACTAACATTTTCCCAATAATTTGAAGACGTTCGCAAACTGAACGGCTTGGACGTGCAGCTTGCGCTGCGAAACCGAGCTGGCGCGAAAGGAAACGAACGCATGGAAGTGCTGGAACATTTTTCTTCCATTATGTTTTGTCCCCTCTTACTGTCTTCCTTAGCTTGTTAAGAAGCTAATCGGAGCCCCCGGTGAAGGATACATTCGGGACAGCGGACAGCGGAAAGGGTAGAAGTGGAAGGGTTGTACAAACTGACCGAACGTGCAGCGCGGGAAAATGAATGATGGAAAATCTAATATTAAATTCCTTATACGCCGGGAAGAACGAATGAAGCGGAAGAACGATGTTGCTGATGAGCAGGAACCTGAGGGGTAGATGGTATGAATGGACCACGGATGCCAAGACGTTTCAATACGTCTCTTCTTCAATACGGCCACTTCTAAGGCCGAACGTTGGAAAAGTGTAAGAAAATTCGGATTCGGATTTTTTTTTTCGCTATATTTGTACTTGGAAAAGCAATGAAAAGGATCATCACAAACCGGTACGCCCGGGAAGGATCTTTTGCACGAGAATTAAAGGCTTCGAAGCATCGCAAAACTTGCGATGTATGGGAAGTGGTGGGTGGGGAGGGGTGGGGAGGATTATGGGGGGAATTGCACAAGCATACCACATCGCACCGTACCCGCTACCGACCGTTCCACGTCTAGCAGCGCGACGATGGGAAAATTTTGAGCTAGAAACAGCGCGCAACCACTTCCTTGAGGTAGCAACCACAAAGTGATTCAGTGCATCCGAGCGGACCGCGATTGGCAATCCGGTGGCAATAAAGTGCCAACCGTTATCCAACCCATCCGCCCTGCCCCGCTAGCCCACCGCCTGCCAGATGGGAAGTGTTCTAACAAAATTAAAATCTGCAAACCGGTGCGGGATGTATCGTAACACGCTCGCGCAATGCACCGTCTGCGCCCAGATTGCTGCAACGCTTTTGCAATGCTGCCCCGTACACTAGCGCCCGGGGTTCAATCATATTGGAATAATATTGCTTCGAAGCAAATATGAAACACACACTGCGAAACTGCCAGCTGCCAATGCGATGCTGATTGAAGGTTAGTTCGGTGCTGCGGTTGTTCGTGTGTGTGTGTGGAGGAAAATGTTTCATTGCGCTAAAAATTCCCCAAGCATCAACTTTTTATAGCAATAGTATGTAAGTGAAACATGTTAAAGGGGTATTGCTAAAAACCACTTAGAAAAATTAGTTTCCGTGGAATAATAAATTGGCGCTTTTACATTAAAATTCTCATTTTGAACAAAGCTGAGAAACATGACTTGCTTGATGCTGCTGTGTCTGCACTAATCAGTTATTACATACACTCGCCTAAAAGTATGCAATGCGGATAACAAAACGCTCATAGCTTTTGTTTTTAAATCACACATCAAACTTAATATCAAACTTATCTTTATTTAAGAGCAAACCAATCATTCTATCTTTTCTTTATGTCACACACTGGCGAGACGTGCACGGTAAACGCTTCACTCACTAATCCTCCCAGTCAATGATCGTTTTATTCACGATGTCGACCCGTTTTCAGTGAATATCACTTTTGCTTCGTTTAGCAGTTGTTAAACCCGTTCTCGTTTCGGTTCGAAACGCTTCGCTGCTCCTTTTCTTGCTAGCCCACGGAGTGTCACGGAGTGTTTCTATTCATTTTTGACCAATAAAAAAAATATATATATATACTCAAACTCTATACTCTCCTCTATACTCGCCTTACGCGCTAACTAGCCGTTCTGTAGCTGTTTTTTTTTCTTCTCTGATCCCGTCCCAAGTACGCAATCGTTTTGCAAACAGGGAGGACGGATCGATCACGTCCCGGAACTACACGTACGTGATTGGCATGAATAAAGTGGAGGCGAAAAACGATCCCGGCCACATTCTGGTGTGGTCCTACCCTTGCGTCCTACCAGGTGCGGAAAGAACCGACTCCTGCTACCGCGATAAAAAGGTGTCGAATTGATTTTCCCTCACACGTTTTCCCCGGGCAGGTTCGGTGCCGGCTTTGGGTAAACCTTTTCCGGATAACCATTAAGGCATCGCTTTCCCGATCGGTTTGCCATGGAGCGTATAAAGCCAGTGCCCGGTAAGCGTAAAGTTCAAGCGACAATGGTGACAATTGATACACCCGTAACCTTCTTCCTGGCTGGCAGCTGTTGGCGTGGCGTGAATTTGCCTTTCCATCCCCACAGCAGTGGGGAAACTTTTACACGTGCACGAGCTGTTGCCCGGGAGCAGTGAATGGTCGAGCAGGTCAATAGGCCGGTTCAAGTGGTCATAACTATAAATTTATGATGGCGTCCTATTCAATGTTATTGCCTTCCGGGTGGCCAGGTATCCCCGGTGGGATATCATTCAGCCGGTTGGCACTTGAACTGTGGATCACAAGATGGTGAGCACACGCTTTCGGTGAAACTGCTGCTGCTTCGTGTTTTGCCCCTGAATACCCATCACGAGCATTCGACAGGCGCAAAAGAACCAAAAAAAAAAGGAAAAAGGCTAATTGATAATGGGGGAAATTAGCATAACTGGTGGGACTTTTACTTTCAACTCTTCTCAAGCGTGCACGCTAGATAGGATGGAAAACGTCACCCGAATTCAAATATGCCTGGAATGGTAATAAAATTTAGGATACTTTGTATACATTCAGGCGCATTCGTCGACGCGTGAAGCACCGCTCCATACGATCCATTTCGGAAAGGAACTGTTTTCACCCATCGCAATCTGCTGCTAGACGTACGAGTTTAAGGTTACTGACAATAGCAAAACTTCCCTGCTGGTGTTATCATCAACTATACTTAACTCGTGTGTGTGATTGGATTTTTTTTCGTACATTGCTATGGTAAATAGCTCTCTTGCTCGGTGCCTCATTTTGTAAATAAATGTACACACCCAATTGAAGTGACTGTCATCTTTCACACTTCAAATGGCATTGCCAGCATAAAAATCAACCGCGGAACTGCTTCCGGCCAATGCTTCGACGCAAGCCGCTGCATAATTCGCACCAAAACCCCCGTTTTGCAGGCGATGTAATGTGCAAACACGCCACCACCGCATAGACTATCCCATCGAGCGTTTGCCGGCCACGGCACCGAATGCGAATTTTGATGGCTGTAAAATTGCGGCACTGACGGAACTGGTGCAGCATTTTTAAGTGGCACTGGTACTGGTGGCTGGTCCCACCGTAATCGTGCGCATTGTCGTAATAAAATCAACAAACCGGGCATTATATCCTGAGCCCGCCGCTGCCGAATCTGAAACCCCAACACAAACGCCGGTCGGTGGCGTTCGCCAGTCCATCATAGTGCGAAAATTGCAACCGAAAGCTTAGCGCAAACACGATGCAAGAGAGAGAGAAAGAGAGAGAGAGAGAGAGAGAGAGAGAGAGAGAGAGAGAGAAAAAAAAGACATACTGCCAGGGGATGGGCAAGATTTCGATTATACCAAGATTAGCAATGAATCTTCCACCGAAAATGGCCCATAAAAACCCACGGATCCCACGGTAAATCGCCACTTTACGCGCGCTTATGTCCCTGCCGGGGTGTCCCGGGAAAAGGATACACCAAAGCCTGGTGCTGGTCCCGGTGCGGAAATAGGAGCAAAAGAAATGGCGTTTGGGTTCATTCATCGTATCATTTTGCCCATTTTTTGGCCCCTCTGTCTCTCTCTCTCTCTCTCTCTCTCTATCCCTTCCTCCTTCTCTCTATCTCTCTACGTCGCTTTCTGTCCTTCTCCAAAAACACGAAAGAAATTACTCACACGAAGCACTTCCGCAGTTTGATGTGCCGCGGGTTGCATATGTGCTGGGCGCGGCAGTACGCGCGGGCCATAACATTACTCTTTCACGATAATGGTTTGAAGTAGTCGGCTCATAAAATTATGATTATTATTCCCCTCCACCGCGGAACGTGCGTTATGCAACCGGGCCCAGCATGCCGGTGCTGGGCTTTAGCTATTTTATTGTATGATTTTCGAATGAGTGTGTTATGTGTATGTTTTTTTTTATTATATTTCTTTATTACTTTCCTTTTTAAGCTAATTTCGCAACACTTTCTATAGTTTATTTTATGGCGTTTAATAATGATATGATTTGCATGTATTAATATATGGTTTCACACTTTAAACAAAGGAATTTATTTAATAAAGATGCAAGAGATGAAGGGAAAGCAAGGTCCAATAATTAGAAAGTACTGGCCGATAAGCAACCATTTAGGGACAGTTGAGAATAAAAACTATAATGCAAACTTAAGCTTAATGAAACATTGAACCAGTCTAATTGCGAGTGATTGAAGCGCCTTGAAACGAATTCATGAAAAATTTCAATAATAAAACGGTGTCCCACAACTTTTCCCAATTTATGTAATATCACACGCACATTAACACTTTAAAAGCAAAACAAAAATTTAATCGAAAAAGTTACCATCCATTACCGCACGAAGCCTAGCGTCAGGCCACATACTTCCGACGTTTGATGATTTCAATTAGGCAAATCAAACGATATGCCATTCGCCATGAACTTTGCATACCTCTCAGGCGAATCACTCCTTGTTGGCGATATTATCGTTTTGATGGGTTTTTTTTTGCTCTTTTTTTGTCTTATTTTACCGTAGAAATGAAACTAATGCGTCTCACGCTGTTCGGGGCAAACCATGGGAGAAGGAAGTGTTTGGAGTGTGATCCAACGCTCCTTCCGATCGTTTTGCTATTCCTTCAGCATTAAACCACCGTCTCTAAACGAAGCGAGATGCTTTGTGTCGAGAAACAAAATTACGCACCTACACATACAAAAACATAGGGAACAAATGTGCTTCGTGCAGAGCCGCACAGACACAACTGTATGCGCAGTAGGCCATCCCCGAACCGAGCGGCCTAATGAGATGAGCTAGCGCACACCGTTACAGCTACGGAACGCAGTCGAGATGGCGACAGTTCTGCTTGCGCTTCGCACTATTATTATTTTCCTTCATTCCTTCTTCAATTCATTTCGACGCCTTAAATGTGGCTGTCATTTTTAGCAAGCAATCGGTACGTACACTAGTGGGAAAACCGTCCCGCTTCACTGTCTCCACCATCCGCCACCGTGCGTTTTCATTCACCGCCCGACACAATATTTTGCCGCGAAACAGAACGAACAATAATGTAAATTTAATTTAGAAACTTTAGCGTGTGCGCACATTTTTTATCTCCTCCATCAAAGGCACACTGGTATGGCGGATGGAACCGAGCGTACCGAGCGTATCAAAACAACAACCATTGTGCGAACTGTCTGTGTGTGAGTGCGCGGGCCTTGTTTGCTACATGGAGCATCGAGCCTGGCAGAAGCATATGGCGTCGGTGTCGCGCGTTAGCATATCGTTTTGACGATTTTATTCCATTTTGCTCATCATTCTATTACCCTGTTTTGGCCGTTGCGGCCGAACTTTTCCTGACACTTCCGCGTCCGGAGCACGGTTGCCGTAAAGCGGCACGTTTCGCTGCGAAGATGTTATTATATTTCCTCCGTTGCATCTTTTCTTTTTATTTTATTTATTTTTCTTCTTTTTGCTTTGCAAGCCGCACTGGGGGAACGTTCGATGAGCTAGTTAAATTGACTCGCTTTCATGTTGTTGTTGTTGTTGTTGTTGTTTTTATTATCCTTCTCTTCCGCGCTTTTTTATTTATCCCTATTTCTAAGTTAAGCACACTCGAAAGCTTGGGGCTTGGGGTGGAACATTTTCCGTGCCCGAGCAAAGCGTCCCCGTAATCAGCACCGCAATTTATCTTGAACGGAGCACTATTCGGTGTCGGTGTTTGTACCCTGCGTAGGTACACGCATGTACAACCCGCTCTGCGCTTTAAAAACTCGCCCTCCCCATAGTAATCCACCCCGCCCAGCAGAGTAGGTGGGAGGTGATGGGGACTGGGGTGGGAAAGGGTGTGAGAAGGGATCACCTCAAAAAACGCCCCGTAGCCGATGGTATGGGCATAGGCACACGGCACTAACCCAACGTGCGGTCGGTACCGCATATAAGTAATGAGAGAAGAATTGAAATTTTATTACTTAACCGCAGTCGAGTGCAAATAGCTTCGGGAGATGAAAATTACTCGAATGGTTACTCGGTCGCCTTTCCCCGCTTTCCCGCCTTTTATCGCCTACCTCCCCGCGTGGTTAGCAAGAAGCTGTGTGTGTGTGTGTGTTGGTGTATATTTTTTCCTCCCATTGTGTGCTACGGGGGGAATGATTTACAGCGCGATAAAAGGGATGAAGGCGATGATAAAGGACAGCAAAAAACGAGTCAAGCAAGGTGTGTGTGTGTGTGTGGGGGGGGGGGACGGCATGCCGGGATAAATGTTAAGCGGCGCAGCGTCGGGCAAATGGACCGTCTTCTTTGCGTACGTTGCCGTACGCAACGGCCGTAGTGACGGTAGAAGAATGAACGACAAAACACTAAAAAAAAGCTCCAACCCAACGAAGCTGTAAAGGTTAGCATTGAGATAACGCTGTGCGCTGACTGGTGTGGTACAGGCGGCAAAGACATGGTCCAGCACGAATATATACGGCGAGCGCTATGATTTATCATTACGGCTCCCGGCGCAGTGAGCAGTACGGTATGAATTATGCGCTACATGTGAACTCGACGGCGCTTAAGTGGGCGCTCATCAATTCCGGTTTGCCAGCCGGACAGAGAGGATTAGCAATAACATTTGCCTTTTCGCGATCACACTGCATGCGGGTTTGCTTCGTTTTTTTATTTTTCGCTCTTGTTTTTGCTTTAATTCTCGACTGGAGACGCCGAGATACGACTCAGTGTATAAACTAAGCACTCATTAAACTAAGGTTTGCTACCTGATCCAACTCGGTCGATTTTCTTAAAACAAAGCAAAAGGTTAAACTTGGCAACAAGGGTTTCATTACTATTGTTAGAATATTCATACGAAATGCACCTAAATGTATGCAAAATAAAAAAATATTTCTCTATTTGTCATAAACAATTCACCATAATTACTTCACTTCGAGATAATTGAAAACAAAGCACAATAGTTTAGATGACAAACAAGTATACAAAAATAATCGCGCACTAATCACTTCTCCACTGCTCAAGTCTGATTGATTCTTGTTTACTCCGAATCAAAGACGCCCAAATGTATGCAGCAGGAAAACAAATTAATCACTCTATTCCACTAAACATCCTTTTAGAATTTACTGGTTTATAAGTGTTCCAATGCGTTTTCTTTTTTATTATTTGTCGTGATCCTCCATTGATTATAGTAAATAATATTCTACGATTTTCTTGTTTATCAAGGCAAGGTACAACTTTGAAAATCTTGTATGCTCCGAATGGGATTTCATCTCGGTGCTGTCGTGTGTGAACGATCACCAACACTACCACACCACCGCTCAGCCTACATATTTCAACAACTCTGCGTAACAAATCGTTGATTCTAGAGACCTTTCCCAGCATGCTGATGTTACCTACCATGGTTGGAAATATGTTTTTTTTTTTATTTCTGATTGATGAAACTTTTCCTATCAATCGTTTTTCTTCAATTCTGGCTCCCCCAAGAGAAATAAGGAGAGAGAGTGAGAATTCTTCAGTATTCCTAAAATTCTATTGTAACTTTTGAAGTACAAATGCACTAGAAGCGCAAGAACAGAAAATTGAGCTACAGAGCACCAACTACCAAACACATCAATCTACCACTAGGAGGAAAACACCGACAACTGAAACCGAAAGCGTAAACAGATCGTAAACGAACGATCATAAAAGCTGAACCCTTGCGGACGCTTGGAGCAACAGAATTTCCGCGATGATGTGAGCGGCGAAGATTGTCTTTCATTCGTATTTCTTACCCCCGTCGCAGCAAAAAAAGACGAATTGGGTGTTGGGCAACAACAAAAAGCAACAAAAAAAAAACAACAAACGCTTCTTGCTGGGCTAGAGCCAAGAAGTGATTCCACTACGAATGATACGAATGAAATTCTTTAAATCACAACGCACAACGTGGCATAACGAGAGTGAAAGCACTGCCAGCGATACTGCGAAACATAAGATTGGACGAAGCAAGCAAAAAAAAACAAAACAAAATCACAGAATGTTCGAGAATGCTCGATACGGTGTCAAGTGCTGATCCAGTCCAGTGAACCAGAAGGCAGGGAAAGGCACGTCAAGCATCGTAAACCGATGATGAGGTGGCAAAGAGCATGACACACAAAAGCGTGGCACTAAGCGCTACAGGAGCAGGAGCGTGGTATGGGGGAGTGATAAATTTCCCATAAAAGAAAAGAACAGGAACGGTGGACCCGGTAGCTTAGGCAGTGATTTTCGGGAAGTTTCCAAAGTGTGCTGAGATGAAGTGCTGCAGCGAAAGTGAAACAACCGATGACAAACAAAAGGGATCAAGCAGAGCAAACTACAACACAGATGTGTGTGTGTGTGTGTGTGTATGTGTGTGTGTGTGGCAGTAAGAGGGGAGTGATCGAAGGGATGGCCCCAGCCTGAAACCAGCTGCCGCAAGTCGTGTGAGAAAACGAGAAGAAGAAAAAAGTGGGCCTCCCACCCAACCCCAACCATCACTACAACACTCGTGTATGCCGGGGTGCCGGTTGCATAACTAAAACCCGTGCGTCGCCGCGGATGAAGTGATGCGCGCGTGTGTGTGTGGGAACGCCACACATACGCCACGGTTCGATAGATGGATGGAGACAAATAAAATATTCAATTCTGCACCGCTCACAACCACTGTCCGCCCTGCCAGTGTGTTGGACAGGCCGGTGCGATGGCACTGTAGGAATGGTACTGGTAATAAACTGGCAAAAGGATTTGTGCAAAAAAAAGAAAAACAGATAGCTTTTTAAAAATGTGTATCACTTTCTCGCCTAATAAGCACATTTCTGCTTGCGAACCAACATTACATCGAAATCTGATGCTTAAGAATGAATTTGCATTTTAATTAACGCCTGCAAGGTATGCAATTTGGTGCATTTTTCTGCGTCACTATCGCAACCGTATTACCAAATGTGGCCCGAAAAGTGTCACCAAACTGTAACAAAACAAGGGGCACTGCATTCAATTTGCATACCTGCAGGCGTGCGCCGCTAACGCGAAACGTAAAGTGTTGTAAACAAAATAATGCTGTCGTGCGCTTTTCATTCCGTCCCATCTGCACTGTGCGTGCAAATGCTACATAAAAACAAACTGAAACAGGGAAAACAAAAGCAAACGAATGGCAGGAGAAAGCAAACTCGTACGTTGCGGGATGAAAGCGATACACCACTGTTTCGCATACACACAAACACACACATACACACCTACACCTACACAGAGTTAGAGAGGATGGTGCGGAGAGTGATTGCTAACCCGGAAGGCGAACAGGATGAATACCAATAGAAGATTATGTTTTGATGGGTGAACGTCGCAACCGAACCGTTGTAGACGACACCGCCTGGCGGCATAATTGGCTGGCAAGGGCGGGCGAATGCTGTTACAATCGTTGAAAATCGACTTTCAAACAGTCGCGTACGTGGAACGCGGACCGTGGCTTCCGTATTGCTGCAGGTAACGGAGAAACGCGGTGGTGCAGATTGAAAATGAATGCATGAATAACAAACAGCGCAGCGGTGGAAAAAGAACCGAAGAAGACACACACACAAAAAATGGCAACAAAGCAAGAAAACAAAGCACGGAACGGCAAAGCGGTAAGCGAACGGTGCCCGTGCACGCCTGATGGGGTAGTTATTTTTTCATCGCCCAGCCACCCACTTAACGCCTGTTTCGTGTTTGATTTTGTTTCCGATTGCCCTCACATCCGATCAATCCGAAGCAAACAGTCGAACAGCGCCACACCGGCAGCAAGCAACCCCGGGAAGGGATGACGGGAAGCGCTGGGCTGGGCAGGGACGCAGGACACGGGTTTACTTTTCCGCCTCGTTTTGTAGCGGATTTACGCGACCGGCAGAAGCAGGCGTCCCCCATGTCGATGTGCGCGCCTGAATGGCTGCATCCCGTATTTGCGTTCGTGTTTCATCACTCGGAAGATCGTTTGGCGGAATGCGCCTCTTTCATGGACCGTTCGGCTGCACTGATTGCTGCAACGATACAGATGCTCAGTATCGGCGGGACGGTTATGTATGCTCGCTCGTGTGCGTTCAAGTCGTAACGGACCGCTCGGACGCATTGTTCCTGGTGGTATGCAAATCATGCTCGCATCACGCTTGACAGTGAGCGGATCAGCTTGGGGTCTATTGTTATTATTAGATGCTAAACGTGGGCTTTGCTGGACAAGCTGGAGCGGATTTTCCATGCATAGTTTCGCGCTCAACCGTGCGAAACCACCTGCAACAATTATTTTCGTACTTTTCGCGTATGTCTTTCGGATTGCATACTGTGCGCGTGTAGCGCCTAAAGTTAGGCTTACATTCGTTGTTTTCAAACCGCCCGTTGTTATTGATTCCGATTAACATAATTGTCGTATTAGCTTTCCTAAAATCAATTGTTCATGTATGATTCAGTAGTTGCTTTAGCTCGTTTTAATACAAAGAAGAAAAAAAGTATGATTTCTATAGCATGCCTTCCAGCCAACTCTTTGCCTGTGCTTTACACATACATGCATATATGAATAACGTATCAAGCATAAACAAACAGGAATGTCTCACTGTAAAGATCGTGACGAATTTTCCGCTTCAACCGTCGAAACATTCCCATTTCGTCCCGTGTCCGTGTTTTCATACCGGTCGCCATCGATTTCTAATCTAGCCCAATTGATTCTACTCACGCAGCGCCCATAAAAGTGGCGTACGATTGGCCCAAAACGATTACGCTACGGAATATATCAGATATTGGTCATGTCACTCCAGGAGATCGGCACTGTTGAGAACCGAACCGAGAGTTCAAGAAGAAAAAAAAAACCTAGGACGAGCGCTAGCTTCCGGCCCGGCTTTTTGAAGTCGATACCCGTTTGCAATTTTCCATTTACCGGCGTTTTCGCCACTCGAGCGGAACTCGAGACGGGGAATGAGATGGTGCGGAAAATAAGGCTCTTGCGCCGAGGCCAGGTTTTTGTTGTCATCCTGTTTCAATGTCTCCGGATTTGGAAACTAACCATTGTCACGCGCGCACCGCCGTGCTGGCAGGAAGCGTGTGCCGGAACTGTCATGGTGCTGTGACACTTGTTTGGAACCCGTTTCCCGTACGTGCGATAGCGTTGATAGCATCGATTGGAAGGATAATAATGAATTTATTAGGCAGGTAGAAACAATGCTACCAGGAAAATCGATCCTCAGAACTTGAACTGGTTATGGATTGTTTGCAAACAGCCTTGAAATAACTCACAACAATATGCACGTGAATGTGTACGAACGATTGCGAACAAACACGGTTCTGTTGCAAACAGAAAAGAAATTGTTGCTGCAGTTGTTGTTACCTGCTTGTTTTACATCATTTTCTCCTCGGTAGTGCATAAAAGAGAAAGGTTATACGGCTTGTTTGGTGGTACGCATTGCATACTTTCAGGCTGATTGCAAATCAACCACCTTTGTTTTTTTAATCACTCCGAAGCAAGTGATCTCCGTCCGGTGCGCTGTGATTACTCACACGAAATCACACACAAAACCACCGAAAACAAGAATACAACACTGAGTTGATTTGTGATTTGAATGGTCCGTATGAAAACAAAAAAAAACAAACAAACACTCTTTACCGTCTCGAAAAGGAAATGAAAGACTTCACTTCTTCACTGCTTCACACACGTACGAAAGGAAGTGAGAAAAAAATTAACTGGACTAGAGCTGCTACAAAAAGTGGCTACCACTTACCATTCCCTGCGCTAGCAATGTTCCATTTTGTTCGGTGTGTTTTCTTTCGTGCGTTTTTGCGTTCGTTGCTTCACTTTTCTTTTTTTCTTTTTTTTTTGGTCGGAAGAAACCATCCCTAACAGCAGATAATAGCCGATGACAAGGGGTGCTGATGACGTGATGACGCTACGATCCGCAGCACGATGATGCGGTTTTGCTAGAGTGGCTTTGTCAATTTTCTCACCCATCCCCCCTACAAACACGCCTTCCTCTCCATACCTTCCCCTCGCGATGCTCAGCACATCGGATGCGACCGAAGCATGCCTTTATTATTATTTTCCCATGCGCTCGAGAAATCGACACTGGTCATTCCACACCTAACACCCCACATAAGATTGCGGATCTCGAAACCAGGGTGCCACCCTGGAAAGGGAAGCAGAAAAAAAGAGTACCACATAAACGGTGAGGAAAGGAAAATAAAACGAAAAACGTGAAATCTCGGTAGCTGAAGCGGAAAAACTCGTCACCCTGGTGACGTGACCAGGATTCAGTGGATGCTTTTTTCTCCACAATTCGACTGCCTGCTGCTATTCCACTGTGTGTGTGTGTGTGTTTTGAGAACGCTTGGGGATAACATAACCTCTTCCCCACCCATATACCTACCACAGTGCTTATAAAAAAAACCTCCCCTAACCTCATCGGATGGACATGATACGACGAGAATCGGCTTCTCTGTTTGACTTCTGTCGTACCACTTTCACGCTTCCAGCTTCATTGCTTTTCCCTATACGGTTGTGTGTGTGTGTGTGTGTGTGTGTGTGTGTGTATACTATAGAGAGTGTCTTTCTGTTCACTTTCAGCCACTTCGCACACCCATTCATTCCAATCGAGAATGGAAGCTGGCCCGGTACCACTTCCGGTACCAAGTGGGGCCAATAAAATATATTGTTGTTGTATCAATTCACCTTCCCAGCGTTGTTCGTTTCGAATCCATCTGGCGCTGTGTATGTGTGGAAATGTCCTGTTACAAACGAGAAAAGCGAGGGTGATTTCGTTCGGTTTTTTTTCTTTTCTTCAAACCGTGTTCTTCATGCTTTTATGCGGGGATGTTTTTTTATGTGTCTCCCACCTCCTATGTTGGTGGGATTTTTCCCTTGTTTGCAGGAAGGGGTTTTATGATACCACGCACGTATCAGCCACTTCCTTCTCAAATCGGAGCTGAAGTAAAGTGTGCATGTGCGTGTGTGTGTGTGTATGTGTGTGTGTGTGTATGTGTGTGGGTGTGTGTATGTGTGTCATTGAGAAGGGGAGAAAGCGAATCGATGAAGACTTCCGGTGAGAACGGAAAAGCCAAACACCCACCCAATTGGAGATCCTTCAGCAACATCGACCTTCTATACAAACCTGCCACTGCAAACAAACCGACTCGCCCAACCTCGCCATCACTCGTTAGGAGTTCGATTGGCATTCGCTAGGGTCCATTCCTTTCCTGCCTTTCCCGTCAAGGTTGATTGTTGCGCTCCTTAACACGAATAACGAGCGTCGGATCGGATTCTCTAAACGGATTCCGCTCAATCTTCTATTTCGAACCGAGCACTACTTCATGTTTTCTACCCACAAAAAAAAAGGAACAAAACACGAAGGAGCTGCGAACAACAGCAACAAAAAAAAAACGCCCATATATTGTACCCGCGTTGCCTCCTGTCCGATTTGGTTCGTTTTTTTTTATCTATATTTGTGCTCGGTTTTTGTTAAAGTGCCTCCTATTCCCTTTTTGCCCAGTCTAAGTATTGACAGAAAGAGGCACTTTCCACAGCAAGGATGATAAGAGGGTCGAAATCTAAAGATCAGACGATCGGAGGATAAAGGAAAAGTTCAAACGTGAGAAAATATTTGAATTTTCATGGTATGGTAAGACACCTTACCCCATATTTACACCAACGCGTTCTCTAAGTATTGCTTAGCGAAATGGGTAGGAGTAAGTGAGTATCGAAAACATGCTTGAAGAGAGGAGAGAGAGAGTGTGTGTGTGTGTGTGAGAGAGAGAGAGAGAGAGAGAGAGAGAGAGAGAGAGAGAGATAGACAGGTAAAAAATAGTGATAATCATTACTAAATTTCCATCATGTGATACTTTAAACAACTGAGCTTAACGCATAAGTCGATCGTACACCAAGCGCACTATGGAGCTGTTAAATAGTTTCGCAAACACACACTAGGGTCCGCTAGCCGAGGTGTGAATTGAAAGATGGATCAAAATCGTACTATTTTTATTTATTTTTCTCGTCTGTCGGTGGAAACTTTCCGAGGCGTTGTCCTTTTACGCCGTGAAATACTCACCTTTGAACGAAGATATAAAATGGGTTTCGTTTAGTCCGTGTGAGAAGAAGCCATAAAATAATCCCTCCCCATCAATGTGATACACCAACGTGCGCGATGTTAGTCCGATCACGTCCTTCTCCATTTCATTTTGCTATGCAAGACAACGGAAAAGAAAAATCAAACACAACACACGGTGCTCCTTTCATCCCGTGCATGGGACATCATAAAAAAATACACTCACACACACAACGTAGCGTGACGTAGTTTAGGATTATGGAACCGACCGTTCCAGCACACCGAACGCCGATCGGGTGAGTAAATGGAGCGTGAAAGATCCTCCGGATAAAGATTCAATTGATGCCTACACCAATAAGACAAGACGGCTAGAGACGGTTTCGTTCAGACCTGCTAAACTCTTTGTCAAGAGTGGGAAAGAGCAACTTTGAACATTTCCACCATTCCACTGCTCCATTCGTGCTGCTTGTGAACNCACAACGTAGCGTGACGTAGTTTAGGATTATGGAACCGACCGTTCCAGCACACCGAACGCCGATCGGGTGAGTAAATGGAGCGTGAAAGATCCTCCGGATAAAGATTCAATTGATGCCTACACCAATAAGACAAGACGGCTAGAGACGGTTTCGTTCAGACCTGCTAAACTCTTTGTCAAGAGTGGGAAAGAGCAACTTTGAACATTTCCACCATTCCACTGCTCCATTCGTGCTGCTTGCGAACAGTTTCCCGGCAGACTAGACGTTTGCAGGAGGTAGGGGATTTTGTGGATTTTAATTTTCCTAAACCATGCTGTATTAAAAAGTTGTGGAATTTCTGGTGGCTTGACGTTACGTAAAGCGCAACAAAAGCACGAGCAGCAAGCATGAGCCGAACGCAGGAAGTGTTTGGAACAGGGTGTAGATAAATCGGAAGCACTAGAACGATATGTTGGCGTGGTGGTTTTGTGCAATGCTGGCTTTAATAGTTGTTTTCAAAATTTAAATCATCACATTTAAATTTTACTCCAGTTGAGTACACAGCCGTTAACAATTGATAGTGGCATTTAATGTACATGTGAACTGTCACTACAGTAGTTTTAGTTTTGACAGTTCAAATTTGTCAATAAATTAGTGCGTATGGATATGTTAAATCCAAAGAATATTATTTTCAACACTGTGCGAACTGTCACTATGACACTTCATTGTTTACTTTTCTGACACATTTTGTTCTGACAGCTAGTGTTACATTAAGCACAAGCGCCGTTGGCCAAGTTCTTTCATCCAACCAAAAACTATTCACTAATCTAAATTGCAAAGTTTTGCCTTCAATCGATCGCTATTTTAACTCTGAAAACTTCTTAAGATGCGCAGCGAGAAGGGCGCCGAAACTGAAACCACCAAAAGAAAGCCGGTGACAATCTGTTTACCGTACCGTACCGACTTTCTCTCGTCAATTTCACCACGCAATTAAAATACCCACCAAGTGTCCTTCGTGTGGTAAGCAGCATAGCAGTGGCCGCATCGAAGTGGCGGCAACTTTGCTTTCACGTCAATGCAACCGGCAAGACCACCAGACGGAAGTGCAAACAGCGCTGCACCGGTCCATTCGGTGCCGGACGCTTTACGCGCATGGTGAAGTAATAAATAACTTGCGGAGATTAAATTTCCCTTTAAAACTGACTCCAAACGCGCTGGGCGGACGCGCCAAAGTGTGCGCTATTAGCGGGGTATGGTTTGCCTTCCACACTGGGCCAACCACACTGGGCCGTAGTATGAGCCGGAAAACGAAAACAAGACAACAAAAAAAACATTTGCTTCAAAGTTTCGCTCCGTAAACTCCAATGGCAGCTGAAGAGGACCGCAGCCCATGCCGTATCGTCTGAGTGATGAATTTATGTTTCAGAATTTTTGCGCGAATTATCCGCACGCTCCTCTCGGGTTGCTTGTTTATTTGCCTATTGTTTGCCTCTCTTCAGCTGTTACTCTTTCCTTGGCTTTGTTTTTATTTTGCTTCTTTTTTTACCGTGCATTCCGCCAGCCAGTGTTTAGTTTCCCAAATTTTACGTCCAGACTCATCTTTGCTGGGTCGTTAGGGGATGGGGAATGGTAAGAAATTCCTGCTCCCCTGCGAATTCAGTTGGATAACGCACAACTCTGTGGCCGTTCGCGTTCGTTACTTAATTCCATCAATACGGGCTTCTTGCCGAACTCCGGCACGGTACACTCGCGCACATCCAGGTCGATTATTTTGTGTTGCTTATCCACTGCCGCCTCACTTACGCAACCGTTGAAGTTACTGCCACGCTTGAACGCCGACGGGGAAAGCGGGACCAAATTTCACTAAACGCTAGCCAAAAAGCGGGAACAAATGGTCTTCCATTCTCTTGGTGCCGCAAACCATTTCGACCTTTGTAAACTCTATCAAGGACAACGTATGAGGTGCTCGTACTGTAGGGAAAGCTTGCTACATTTTTTGTTGTTGTTTGTCTGTTCTCCTGTTCGCCACCATTTCGTCCCATTGTGGATGTGCCCGTAAGCGGACACATGGCATCGTACTGTATCAATACGTCCACACCCTTGCTGGGTAGCTTCCGGTGTTTGTGCGTTTGTACCGGCCGAGACATGGCGGGCACATGGGAATGAAGAAATTTCTTCAAGCCCACTAAAAGAATTCAGTTTATTAAATTCTTGCTAAAAATGCTCCAAACGACCCACCTCTCTACATCCACCCCCCCCCCTCCCCCCTCCTATCCTCTCGCGGTTCCCTTCTCCGCGAAACGAGGGTAAACCAGCCCAGGATGCAGGGAGCAGGGTGGCTAGGCTGCAGGACGAGTGGAATGTTTGCGTTTTAACTAGGGATCGTTGATCTTTCTGCTAAAGGAATTGTGAAAAGCAGTCGAAAAAAAAAAAGTTGTTCCTAAACCCATAACATCCAATACTAACAGGGGAAAAAGATGAACCGTCCGTCAAGGATAACGCGGGCTGGTAATGGATGGTTTGAAGTGAACACCAACAAACGAAGATGAAGGAAAAAACAAACAACGGCGGCGAAGAACAGCACATTTTTCGGTTGTATTAGTCATGTAACAAAGCAGCAGCAGCAGCAGCAGTAAATGTTTCCCATAAATGCTCCACTGATACAGTTTTAGAGGCTGTACTGAATGGATTGCATACCTCCGATTTGCATCGGCTAGCGAACATCTGGAAGCCATTACATCCGAAAATAAGTTCATGTTTTGAACCGGAAATTGCAATCGATACCATCTGCCCAATTTTATCAATTTGATCATACTGAGGAAATGAACTAAAAATAGGAAAACAAGCATTAAAAGTGCTAATTTAATAAAACTGCTTCGAGGTTGCATAGCTTTAGGCGCCAATATGAAAATTCGTGTTATTCCTCATATACAGCATACATGTCTAATTAAAATGTAGAATAGAATGTAACAGAAACACCAAGCGTCGGTATGGTGTGATACAAAAATAAAAAAATCAAAGACATTTTTATTCAAAATTTTTATCTTAATCTGTACACGTCCTTAGTGCTTGTTAACATTCTCCTTTTTTTAAATCCTAAAGGTATGCTATCTGATTGCCCAGTTTGCATTTTTACGTCAAAGGTATGTTTTTAGTTTTTTTACTTCTGGCACACGCCATCTCTTCTGCCATGCACGCAATCGCACTCAATCGTAACGTCGATTTAGTTCCCCGGGCCATGGCCATTAGCCGGTTTCGGACCTTATATTTTGGAACCGGATTTTAGGCACTTTATCCATCGGAAATGTTTCAACTATCGCGTAACTTACACGCGACGCCAGTTGCGTGCCCGTCGGCTACAAATTGCCCGGTAAAGTGTTTCCGGGTTTTAAGCCGTGCGCTTCTCGTTCGCCTACAACCGGAAGCCAGGATTTGCTGTGTTTTGCTTGATGGACTTTGCTTACGCTCGTAAGGAAACGGTGTCATATGAAGACTAATAGAAGAGCACGTAATGCAGCACCGAAAATAAAGCATGAAACATTTCTTGCTTTACAATTGCTCACGGTGATAGTGAGCGCTGGGCAAAAGAGCAAGCGTTTTTGTCGTTTANATAAAACTGCTTCGAGGTTGCATAGCTTTAGGCGCCAATATGAAAATTCGTGTTATTCCTCATATACAGCATACATGTCTAATTAAAATATAGAATAGAATGTAACAGAAACACCAAGCTTCGGTATGGTGTGATTACAAAAATAAAAAAATCAAAGACATAAAATTTTTATCTTAATTTGTACCTCAGTCCTCAGTGCTTGTTAACATTCTCCTTTTTTTTAATCCTAAAGGTATGCAATCTGATTGCCCAGTTTGCATTTTTACGTCAAAGGTATTTTTTTAGTTTTTTTACTTCTGGCACACGCCATCTCTTCTGCCATGCACGCAATCGCACTCAATCGTAACGTCGATTTAGTTCCCCGGGCCATGGCCATTAGCCGGTTTCGGACCTTATATTTTGGAACCGGATTTTAGGCACTTTATCCATCGGAAATGTTTCAACTATCGCGTAACTTACACGCGACGCCAGTTGCGTGCCCGTCGGCTACAAATTGCCCGGTAAAGTGTTTCCGGGTTTTAAGCCGTGCGCTTCTCGTTCGCCTACAACCGGAAGCCAGGATTTGCTGTGTTTTGCTTGATGGACTTTGCTTACGCTCGTAAGGAAACGGTGTCATATGAAGACTAATAGAAGAGCACGTAATGCAGCACCGAAAATAAAGCATGAAACATTTCTTGCTTTACAATTGCTCACGGTGATAGTGAGCGCTGGGCAAAAGAGCAAGCGTTTTTGTCGTTTATAAAATACTATCGAACAAACAGGCTGACGCTTAAATGCGAAGAAGTTAATGACAGAAGACAAAAATGGCGCTGCCTTTCACAGCTGCTGATGAGTGTGGCATACTTTCAGGCGTAATAACCGCTTCATGAAGTGATAAAGAAACTTAAGAGAAAAAAAACCCCGGTCAAACAATAGAGAAATTGTTCCCATCTGGACACGTGGCCACACGCACACACACACACACATACACATCAACAAACAATGGTTGCTTTATGTTTTTTTCTTCTCTTAATAATCTTCTCATAACGTGTCACAGCAGCCAGAGACAGTGCTTTGCTGCACATTCACACACGCGCACACATGCACGTTGTACAATAAAGAAGGTGAGGGAAAACAATTTTCAACCCCTGTTGCGATTCGCATGCGGAGATGAAAACATAAAAACCAATTCAAACGAACGCGCTGGGTAGTGCTGCCGGCAGGGCATCGCCTTGCGTTTGCATATTTGTGACTGTGTGTATCCGAATGTGTATGGGTAAATGTGTGTGGGTGAATGTGTGTGTGTGTGTGTGTGTGTGGGGGGGGCGAGGTGGGGGTGGAAACAATTTATCACCTCACACCTTTGCCGGAGATTCCTTTCCCTTGTTCCTGGCCTGGCCCTGACTGGCGGTTCAATTTTCACCAGTGAAATTAGTGTGCGTTCGGGAGGAGCAAAAAGAAATAGGCCAACCGGCTGGATGGATGACTGTTTTTCCAGCATCCGATGAGGAAAATTCGTTGAACCGATGGTACAAGCACACACACACGTACATATTTATAACCGAAGGTTCGCCGGATGGAACCGGATGCCCCGAATGGCTGGATGGCTGGCAAAAAAAAAAAAAACAAAACAAAAAACAACTCATACACACAATACAATACTATGTAACAATCGGCACACACCAAACACACACCAGGCAACGGACAGGATGGACAGGCGCTTTTCATCGCATCGACACCCGTGAGGTTCGTAGGAAGCATAAATGGAAATTAATTACCGCTCAGCCGTAAAGCGCCGATATCGCCTACGGACGGGCAGGCGAGAAGGCGCACTTGGGGCAGCATTCGGTTTTGATGGCTTTATTTGTTTTCGGGTTGTGCGTTGTGCTTCTGTTTTTGGTGTCGGGGCCCCTGATTGTGTCTTTCAGCTGTTGTGTGCTGAACCAGTCCACTAGCGGCTGCTGTGGGTGCTGCGATGCTGGCCGTGAAAGGCGATGAGGCTTCCCAAACTGGGGCCGAACCCTCTTCCAGGAACAATGTTTTTTGCCGAGCTATACGCACGTGCTACAGGTTAAGCTTTCACCGCTGCAAACACGATGAGCAAATGCAAGCGATAAAGGCCTTTCCCACCACGAGACACTGATCATCGTCGCTACAAACTGGCAAATAGATATTCTGCTACAACAAAAGCTTCGGAACATCGCACCGAGCGCTGCACAGGGCCGGCTTGTCGGCCATACTTCAACCAACCAAGCAGCAGCAGCAGCAGCAGATCCTTGGCCATAACAATAATCTCTTAATCCACCCGGCAAGGCACACAAACCAAACACACTCAGTACGTTCAACAGCCACTCAGCAGCCACTAACGAACACGAGCTCGAGTTCAAACGTCTTGCAACACTGCCAAGGCACCGTACCAGATCACCCTGCCAACACGATCATGGAGCGTTAACTCTTGCTCGCCTTATTATTATTCCAGCGTCCTGAGCATTGCCTACCTGGGCCGGGCGGCCCGAGTGCCGACCTAGGGACGATGAGTGGCTGTTCACTGCTAAACGAGCACTTGAGCATTTCCTGCTACTAGGATGACGCTCTCAGCTTTGGCCAAACCAGCCCACGAAGGTGCCCACTCGAAAGGCGAAGATGATAAGTAATGCCCACTCGACGCTGCTCACCAGGTCGTGCAGGAAAGTCGCATACCTGCAGCAAGAAGCTTCCAGCTTTACCGATACTTTAAAGCGATTGTTCCTGCTAAAGCGCCCAAGTGTACTGTTGCTCCACTGGGAAGCTGGTGCCAGCGGAAGGATAGTGTGGTTTTAGCTTTAGACACTGTCAAACTTTAGGCACCTCTCAGCGAATGTCTGCACCCGCGTATACTGTTGCGCATCCCGACACATTTGCTTTTTGTTATCGTCAGCAAGTAGTAAACGTTACCACTCTCTAGCTGTCATTGCCACTGAAGATCAAGCAAAACAACGCTGTATTGCAATACATTTAACACCTTCTCGTTTCGTTGACTTGTTATTTCTCTTAATGCGCGATACGTAAATAAGCATTTCACTGACAGACCACTTGATAGAATTGAATGTTTCAATCTGCACATGTAGTTGATTTTCTTAAAAAAGTTACCAGTATTATCATTCAACATAATGCTCAAACTAACACTAACTCTTCAAAAACGGCCAAACTTTACGCCTGAAAGTATGCACATTTCAATTAAGTAAGCGCAAACATGTTATTAAAGCGTATTGCATAACTCTAGGCGCATATCAAGCAATAGTGAGGTTGATGGGTTTGCCTTTTGTATTTCATTTCCGCTGGCAAATTCCCTCTTAATTATCTGTTATGCCCATTCCATCGTTCATAGTGTGCTACAACCATATAGTGTGCATGCTAAATGAGGTATCATTTCGCACTTTCTTGGAATCATTAATGAGATGTAATAAATGGCTAGATTTCATCAGCGCCTGTAACGCATACCTTGACAACGTCCGCTGCTAGGCAAAATGTAAGTTTTAACAAATCCAACAACAATTAATAAAGGGCTTTGTATGACTTCCATTAAATGTGAGCCTCACAAGCACCACAATTTCAACGGCCCACCGCCCCTTTGCACGCGCTAGAACAGTTCTACCATACCCACCGCACGCGTGCTGACAATCCAGCGGCTGGTTTCGTTTCATTAGGTGTTAACAACTTCATAGCCATTGCAAACAATTAACCCGGCGCAAATTGAAAGCCACCCCGAACCATGGCCCCTTTCCGGCCGTACGGCTGACCGAAGCGCACGGGGAGGATAATTTATTAATGCCCATCATCGCCAATGCTCATTATGATCACATTTATATCATTAGATATTTGATTCTTTCCGTCCGTCGGTGCGCACCGCACGCACCGCACGATCGTTAAGCATCCCCTGCCGCTTCGAACCGCACGTGCAAGCCCCGCCTGTGGGCATTTGGCACGTAGCGCCATTTTTATTGCAACCTCCATGTTTGCCACCAGGTTCCACCAACGCAGCCACCGTGCGTGGATTAAATTACAAAATAAAAAAACAGCACACACACACACACACACACACACACACAAAGTACAACACTAACCACTTCATACCGCACGCCATTTTCGTAACGCTACGCCACCGGCTAATGGGGCTAAATATTTGCATCCCGGTTCAGCAATACGAATAAAATGTGTTTCACATCCGCACACACACATAGAAAAAATGAACCTCATAACCTCATAGACAGTAAAAAGAAGTGTGAGCAAAAAAAGCCTCTCTCACACACCCACACATACCAACTGCCACCGCGTTGTCCCATCTTTTTTTTTGTTTCGTGGTTTTTCCCAGAGCTTTACTGCGGTTCCCCTACCATTACTATCGCCCGTAACGCGATCATTACTGCGACTGCCCGTAGGCGGATTATATGATGTTTTAAAATTTCAATTTTATGAAACACTCGCAAATTAAATTTTATTTTATACGCACAAATCCATGCACCGCGCTGAGCACAAGTAAAAGATACGTTACGTGGTATGCATGGCTGCTATTGTATTTGTGAACTGTGCCTTATTCAGCTTAATTGTTCCCATTGTTTTATCGTGCATTTCCTTTCCACATCTTTTTTTTTATTTGCTGCTTTTTTTTTTGTTGGGGTGGGTTCGACATTTTGGTTTTTTGTTTTTATTTTGTTTCTCTCGTGATGCACTTTTTTAAATATCTTGCTAACTTATGTAACTAATGGTTATTTCATTCCACCCCACAGTATGGACTTTTTCCTACTTGCTTCACAGTTGGAAGGGAATGGTATTGTTTTTTTTTATAAAATATTTATCTTACCATTGATCAATTTTTATTTATTTTGCACCGTGCTGTAGCGCGCTAGTACATGAGAAAACAAATAAATTAGTTGATTGGATGGATATACATCCCGTTGCGCATAGTGCTACTGCCTGGACCGCAACATACGACCGGCGGTCAGTAATTCTATTAATTTTGCATATTAATCACTTGCGATAATTACACTGTAAATCTTGAAGCAACATTCATTAGTTATTAGCATGTTTGGGATTTGTTTTGCTAATACGTATTTTATTGAAACAAAACAAAAATGTTATTAAGGTATTTATTGTATTAGTAATGTAAGCTACATTTTATCCATTTAAATCTATGCTGTATGTAATCTAGTTTACGAAATTTTTATCTTTTTTTTAGCAAAATTTAAGTATTCTCCAATGAACGTGTAACTTTACTGCAGGCATGCTTCCTAATCCAAATTTCAATTTCAATCATGACACTTAAATTTAAGTTTCAATCAGTGCCCTAACAACAATTGGACCCATTCGCTAATTAAACGCCTACATCTATGCAACGGCAATCATAACAAGCGCTCTGGGTGCTTTCTAGTGTTCCTACCGGTGTAATTATTACAACCAGCTTTTTATGAAGTATGACCCTTTAATAGAAATTATCACTTTACACAATGAAGAAAATAAAAAGTACACTTTAAGGCACTTTTTTAAATATTACGGGGCAAGCTAACACTCTTTGTTAGTGTATTAGTATTCTTTTTTTTTTGCTGGAAGCAATTTGTTTTGGGAAGGGCAGTCACTCATAATCATCGTATGGTGATAAAACCTACGGTAAAAAGTCACGAAAAAATAACACCAAACGACAAAAACAAGCAGAGGGTACTTAGAGACGCGGTGAATGTTATGGGAGGGAGGGAGGGAGGAAGGGAGGGGGTGGGTAAATTCCCACGGTGTGTAAGAATTAGGTCGATGATTTTTTATTCTTTCTCCCAGTCATACCCTCCACAATTCCCCCCCCCCCCCCCCCCCCCCCCCCCCCCCCCCCCCCCCCCCCCCCCCCCCCCCCCCCCCCCCCCCCGTGCCAATTGCTATCTTTCTAGCAAACACTCGAAATGTCACCGGGACGGAATGTGCCGAGTCGTCGAAGCAAAATTTATCAGCTCACTGCATAGCCTCACTCCGTTATGCGATTGCTTTTGCTACTTACAGTGTGCGAAAAGAGAGAGAGAGACAAGAAGGAAAAAAAACCGCCCAAACAAACAAACAACCAAATACAGTAAGAAACCCCCCCGTTCGCGCTATTCAGCTTCCGCCACCAGCTGCATGGGAGACACGCAGCTCCCCGAGCGCGCAAGAAATTGAAAATGATCCATCTTCCACCGGAAATAGTGTGTGACACGGGCAGCCCAGCGCCAACAGAGCGCCCGCGGGGACATACCTATCTTCAAAGCAGAAAGTGCCACCGATGACGTTCGTTTCTTTTCTTCTTTTTCTTTCACCCCAAACCGGAAAGGTTCCTGGATGCGGAACCATCCGGTTCTTCACCATCGTCGCGCAACAAACAGGCACGAGCAAAAAAAAAAATATATATATATATATATCCGGCACCATCCGCACGGCAAATGTTCACTTTCCCATCCACAGCCGCAGGATGAGAGGCTGCATGGTTCCGGCACACGGGAAAGGAGAATGTTTCGGTTTTCGGCCATGGTTGCGATTTCAGTAAAGTGCAGAAAGCGTATAATTTATGATCATGGAATTACGACAGTTTTTTTTCCCCGCTGCTTGGGGTTTTGCCGATTTTTGTTCATCTTTTTTCCCTTTTATTTTTTGGGTAGTTAAGCTTTTTTTCTTCAACCCACCACCTCCCTTCCTCCGCCCCCCCTCAACCCAAAACCTGTCTGTTTGTTTCCCTTCCATTCTGGAGCCCAGTTTGGTTGGTTTGCCTCGCACTGCAACACTATTCAATATCGCTTTTACCAGTTTCCAAAAGCTCTCGCTCGAAAGGGAGTTTCTTTTTTTTTATTACTCGTGCGCTTGGTTTCCTCCTCGAGCTTGACTTTCCGGTGTCGGTTGTTAGCTGCCTCGTTAGCTTTGCGAAACGATAGCAAGCTACCTACGAGTTCATTTGCTCTCGCTCTTTGCTGGACCACCGAAATGACATCGCGTTCCCGTGCAATGCCGGGCGGTTACGGGTCTTTTATTTGCGGTAAGTATCTCCCACCGTTCAACCGGAACCGGAAGCATTCAACAGCCAAACATGTGTACGGCGTTCGGTGTGGGGTTTGCTTCTTCAGTGTTTTCTTTTTTTTCCCACTGTTGCTGTCGCAATTTAAGTGGTTAGATTTTGCATCACCGGAGCAGTAAAATTTGAAGGGGGTGGGGGAAGGGGGGGGGGGGGTCGAAACATATGTACCACGTCTTGCAGAGCAGCAGTGGCACCAGTAGCTTACGGATCATGAAAGTACCATCCACATTTCATATTAATGTGAATGCATTACTTTTATGATGTTGTTTGAAAATATGCATTTATCATAGTTTTAAAAAAGCATTTCAAGTGATCCGGGTTTTTTAAATTTATTAATATACGTAAAGAGTTTACGTTATTTTTTAATGCAAATATTTCAACTTTACAACATACACACACAAAAGCAAGGTAGGTGAAGAAATCGTATATAATTTATTTATCTGTTGCATAATATGCACAGCTTTGAGTAGTTTGTCTCAATCTACGTTATTTTGTCAAAAAGCGCCCTAAAGCTATGCAATCCGGAAGACAAACGATAAGCATCGCAACACAATGACGCTTCTTAAACGCTCCTAAAGGTATGCAATTTGCTAAACATTTAATTTACTAAGCGACTCGTTTGATCATAACTGAATAAATGTGTTGCTACGTAAATGCAACTTTTGAATACATAACACCGCTACTTAGCAATTCGTACTTAAAAATATGTTAATAAAAATTAATCGCGTCCTCTTCAAAGGCTAACTTGAAAGAAAATCTAAAGTATTTATTCATTTTATAACAACTTCAGGTTATTTCAGAGAGCACAACACAACCAAACATAATATTACTTTTAAAAAACCAGCCGAATAACTACGATGGAAACTAGTTCCTTTCTCAATCCACATACTTTGCACCCATTCTGCTGCAAACAGCTTTACCTATTGGCAATAAATTACTCAACGCTCGATTTCACCAGTCCCACTGTCAGGAGATTGTTTTACAAGCGACATCAACAACTTGGGCAATAAACATTTTACAGCACCTACCGTGGTCGCGGTATTGCAGCAACGCAACGTAAAGCAACTTCCGAAACGACCAAGGTACGCCCGTGTCTTTTTGGTCGAGATGCGATGGGTGTATTTGGTTTATTTACTATTATCTATAACCTAGTTTGATTTGGTTTTGGCGAGATTTATTTTTATTTCGTCGAAGCCGTTGCTATTGAGCACACCCGGGTTGTGCCTTGCGTTCCATGAATTGTATCGTAAAACGTTAGCACAGTAAAATATCTTGCACGATTAGTTACAGTTTTATTTTTTTATATGTAAATCGTTTGTCGTGTGAGTAGTATTGCTGCTAAGAACCCAACGGTATAGAAATATATATACCTTCTACAGTATTTTGAAAGTGATGCGCCTAAATGTATGCTTTTTCCGTTCGTTTCTTTCAAGAGCCGTTTTTACCGTTCACAACTGCTTTCGTCGTAATGTTTAAATTAAGAAATAAACATACATTCAGTAGCGTAAAGAGGTGACGCTAACACTGTTGCTCTCTCCTGCAGCAGCCATCCAAAATACTCTTTTAAGATCATTTTTTCGTATCCTTACTTTCATCCACTTCGTTTTGATCCACCTACTCAAAATAAAATAGCTATGTATAACTTAAACTGTGCTGCTTCAGTGCCATACGTGTTGTTTGTTTTGTTGTTCCGAAACGCTACAGGTCAGCATGTTGCGGTACTGGAATTCCAGCTAGCGCATCGTTCCCACCTTTCCCTTTCCCTTGCCCTTCCCCTGTATCATAGAGCAATAAAAAAAAGGCATCATTACGAAGTGATTTATCGGTCCCGAATGAGTTATTAATGAGGAAAATTGATTTATGGCTAGACTGTGTTACGAGACATTCGCGTACCCGCGATATCAAGTTTTATTTTTGCCAACAACCAAAAAAAATAAATAAATAAAGCATCACCCCAAAAAGGGCCGGCCGTACGAGCTTGCACCGGTTGGGTTGGAAGCCGGACGATGGGGTAGGGTGCAGTAAATTTATTGTCAATCACAAAGCGCCATCAAAAGCAGACCACCGATGCCAAAGCACGAATACGAACTAATAATAAAAACGGACGAATTTTGATGGATAAAACCCAACGCGAAAGCGCCTAAATGTATGTAGCGGTGGGAAACACTAACCAACTCGCGCTGGGTGGGCGGTTTTTCGCAACGACGTGCCACAAAACAGAGGTTAGGTTTTCGGGGGTACAAGGGTGGATGAATTTAAATAATTCTCGCCCACTCGGGGCCCTGGTCCGATCTGTCCGCTTCGGTCGTGCATCCGTATGCGCGTCTGCCCAGTGAAACTGTCAACAGCGCGAACTTATGCGCAAATAATCACCCACCGTGGGTGATGTTGCGCGATAGGAGAACAATTGGGAGCGTTGCAACGAACCGACCTCCTGTCAAACTGTGGCCAATCGCTGCCAATAAAATATGGGACACCAGCGAGACATTAAAACGCCATTGCTTGCGGATTGGTCGCGTTCAATCGATGATGTCTTCGAACTATGGCTATCAGCAGAAGGAGGCATTCAATGCTATCAGCATGTGTGAGGGAGTTTGCTTTCATCGTATGGTTCATACAACTTGGTACTATTATTCCACATCCCAGATAGCCGGTATACAAACAATAAAGGTGTTGTACGTGATTTTATTTTAAGTCTCGTCAACGACATGTCATGGGTACGTCGAAATATGTTATCTAATTAGCAGATGTGTAACGGGTATTCTGCTAGCACACTTCTATGCTAATCAGCATAGTCCCATTCATTACACGCAACCGTATCTGTTATCTCCAGCAAAGGTGTTGACTTGAATCAGATTTGTTGTTGTGTAGCAATACTCAACAGTAACGATATTGTGTTGTTTAAGTGATGATAAGTATTTCATCCTCCCACTTGTTTGAGGTGTCTTCGCTTGTTTGTTTCCGTACGTATATCACCCAGCTGATAATTTCCCACCTCCAGCGAAGAATCGCGAAATATCGTTTAGCTAGCTCTTAAAAATGAATGTCTACGAAAACTGATTATCATACGGCTGAGGTCGTCTCCGGGTTGGCCTGATGGCATCAAAGACGATAACAAGCCAAATTCAAACAAATAACATCAGTATTGTCTTTTGGTTAAATGTATGGATTCAATCCATTTCGCGTCATTTCTAACGATTTCTAATGACGATTACAAAAAGGTTACATAAATCAAATAGGACGTTGTACATACTTGACAAACTCATTAAAATTATTATTAATAAATTATTCTTAATTATAACAAAAAATATCACCAAAGACTTGATAGATTGTGGAAAGTATTGGTTTTATTCAAATTTCTAACTTTAAATTTCCGTACAATGTGAGTCGCATTCGCTGCTCATCTGCACCTTCACTGTTCCCATGGGGACATACACGAGACATTTGCTTGAGGAAAGATATACATTCAGTCAGCATTCAAAAAAAATCCCCTCTATTTTCAGAATATCTGGTTAACATGTTTCATCAGTGTTACAAAAAAAAAAGCAAATATAAAATTGAATGAGGCAAACTTATCCCCGTTGAAAAAAAAGGAACTTGTTCAATTGTGAAAAGCGTTTTTATCACAAAACATATTGCAAATGGGGCGGCCCGGTGGTGTATTTGGCAACGGCGCCAGTTCCTAACACGACCGGACCGGGTTCAAATCCCATTCGGACCGTCCCCCCGTAGCACGGTCTGACTAGCCTGCTACGTGGTAAAATTAGTCAAATACGGCCTGTTCCGTTCTAACATACTTAAAAAAAAAAAATATTGCAAATGTTTTTACCTAAAGTTGTAAACGAAGGCTTGACATTTTTAGCACGTATACTTTACACAATTTGCTAATACTAACGCGCAACGCCAAAGTATAAATTCACATACCAAATTTACCAAATTATTTTATAAATTTGTGTTTAATAATTAGTTTTAACGTAATTTAAAAACGCCAGGAAAACACCCCCTATAACAGGTAGTATTCCACTCATAAAAAATATCAAAAATCACTACCTTCCTAGCTGACAGAGTGTATATCTCTCCTTTAAAACATTTGCACGATTCCCAGGATTGCATGCTCGCATCAGCGTGCAAAACGCAGTGTGTACAGAAGCACAATTTCGATCACGCCTAAAATAGTTCCTACAATGTCTCCCACCGAACACCGGACTGTCTTCCCTGTCCTCTCGATTCCTACGCGAATGGAACAGCAACTCTAAATGTAATCCTTCCTTCGCACACGGGCTTAGAAATCGAGCTTAATCGACCAAGCGTCAAGCATGGAGACGCCCGGTTTGCGCACGGTTACAACTTCTCCAGCCCGCTCGAGCTCCAACCGGCCAGTGGCAGCACCGGATGCATCGGTATAGAGGGTTGCTGCCGTTGGGACTTTTCCCAGCCCGACAATAACCACCCGCTCGAGCCACGTATCCGTCTGGTAGGTGGCTGTGGTATCAATTTTCCTGCAATGATATATCACAATTAATATTTCTCGAAACGCTCGCGTTTCCGGACACGTTAATCCACTTACCGACTGCTCAGTACACCGTCGCGGAATTCAAACTCCAGGTAGAGATAGTGACCCCGGCGGTACTCGTAGCTTTGCTCGTCATCAATGTACAGCGTGCCCTTAGCGCGCCCTTCCCGATCCAGTGCCACCGTCAGTGTGTACGGATCGTGTCGCATCAGTGTCGATGCACGGCGAATGCGTTCCTTCGTCGGGAGAATCGTACCACCGCGCTGGAACACCGGCACCTTGAAGTTGTCCACCGGGATCGCTTCAAGGCCCGTGTCGGTGTGCTTACGGTACGTGTCGCAATCGTACCACCAGTCGCCTTGACCGTCGGCCCGTACCGGGAAGTACACCTTGCGGCTATGCTGCTGCTTCTGGTCCAGCACCGGCGCTACCAGCAACTGATCCCCGAGCAGATACTGATGGTCGATCGCAAATGCGTTCATGTCCGTCGGATAGTGTGCGAGCAGTGGGCGCATGATGGGCAGACCGCTGCGCTCATGCTCGTAGAACATGGTGTACCAGAACGGCAGCAGTCGGTAACGCTTCCGGATCGCATCCCGTATGACGAGCTTTACCTCCTCCGGGAACAGCCACGGTTCGCGCCGCTTCGTATCGATGTGTGCGTGCGATCGGAAGAACGGTTGGAAAGCGCCCGTTTGATACCAGCGCGAAAACAGCTCGCCGTCCGGATTGCCAAAGAAACCACCGACGTCCGCACCGCAGAAGCTAATGCCGGCGACGGACAGCGAGAGACACATCTTGATTGACGCTTGCAAATGTCCCCAGTCCGCCATGTTGTCACCCGTCCAAACCGCTGCGTAACGCTGGCTGCCCGCAAAGTGCGAGCGGGTTAGTATGAACGGACGCAAACGGCCATTACCACGGCGCAGCAAACCATCGAACGTTGCGATCAGCTGCATGTGTCCGTACAGATTGTGCACATCCCGGTGCTCCAACCCGCCGTGATGCACATTATCCTTCAGCATCGTCACCTCCGGTCCATTAAAGACGGATGGTTCGTTCATATCGTTCCAGATACCGACCGTCTCCGACTGCTCGCGGAAGTTTTCCAGCAGATACTGATCCGCATAGTACCGCCTTGCGTCCGGGTTGAAGAAATCGACATAACTGGCCGCACCCGGCCAACACCATCCTTCGTAGTCACCGGCATCCTTGTTCTTCACGTACAGTCCACGATCGGTGCACTCGTTGTGGAAGAAATATCCACCGTCGCGCTTGATGTGCGGATCGATGATGATCGTCAGATGGCGACCGAGATCGGTTAGATTGCGAATCATCTCAACCGGGTGTGGGAACTTGTGATGGTCCCAGGTAAAGTAGCGCTTGCCGTCCGTGTACTCTATGTCCAGCCACATCGTGTCCATCGGTATGTCATGCTCGTCAAACTTGGCCGACACCATCTCCACGTCACGCTCGTCGTTGTAGTTCCAGCGGCACTGGTGGTACGCAATCGCATACAGCTGCGGCAACGGTGCCTTGCCGGTCAAGTCGGTGTACTGCCGGAACGCATCGGTTGGTCCTGGGCCGAGCAGCACGAACACATCCATAATGCCACTCTCCGAGATGAAATTTGCGGCCGGCGGTTCCGTCTGGCTGTTCCACGATACCAGATTTACCAGCGATGAGACAACGTCCGTATCACGGTTTGCGCTAAACACGTCCACCCACGTTTCAGCAGCGTTCAACCAAAACACCGCACTGGTCGATGTTTGACCGTGCCCGTACACTACCGGTACCGAACCGTACAGTGCCATTCCGTTGTTCAGCTCGTATTCGAACACATCCAGATTGTACAAACGGTAAGGATCCGTACCTTTCGTGGCGGTGTGTCGCAAAGCGAACGTATCTGCATGCTCCGGAATGCCAAACAGTACTTTCGCCTGCGGGAAGGTAAAGTCCAGCGCCAAACCTTCCGGACCCTTCGGTTTCGAGTCGTGGTGTGATTTAAAGTTTTCCTCCCACGCGCCCGGATCGTCTGCCGGCGGTTCGTCGGCTTGTTCCGACTGTTCGCCCTCCTTTTGCTCATGTTCCTCCTGGCCTTCTGCGTGCTGTTCTGCCTTCGGTTCCGGTTTGTGGCGCAGGTGCTCGAACCGCATCATACCTTTTCCGTTCGCCGTCACCACCAGCTTGCCCTGCTGGAAAAAGTCCACCTTGAACGGGGCAACCTGGATGGCGGCCTTCACACCATTGCCCTCGCCGCAAGCCACCATGATCAGCGTACCGGACGTACTTTCCACCTTGGTAGGACCGTATTGTGGTTCCTGCACGAGTGCATCCTGCACCCGGTACCTCACACTCAACGGCTGCTTCTCGTCCACCTGCATGTGGAACGAACCGCCGCCCTTCACGCATGCCAACTTCAGCGTGTACTCGTGCCTCGTGCGTTGGTGCGTAAGGGTCAACGTAACGTACTGCTTGAACTGCTGCAACGACTGTGGCAACACCTCGAACTCAGTCGTCTGTGGTTCCAACGAACGCAACCGGCTGCAAAACGGCAGAAAACCCGATAGATTATGAAGTCGGCTGTCTGATACCCGGTGTACTGAATGCGGGCAAATACCTACCGACAGAAGCTGCTCTGTTCGCAAGTTTTGAAGTTGTTGCGATCGACACTTGCCACCATAGCGATCAGGTGGCAAAGCGCGACCAAAACTATCGCCCACCGGATCATTTTATCTTTGCACGCTGCTCGGTATACTTTAGGATGGTCTATTACTTTCAAAAAACCAGCACTCGCACCTCCCGCTGTGGTGCTTCTCCAATTAATGGAGTCTCGGTTTATCGTTGCTGCAGAATAGAAGACACTTTGCACACCGTGTTCCTCCACTTCCACCCTACAAGGACCGGAGTTCTACGTTTGCTTTCAGGGGAAAAAAGCATCGCACAGCGCCGCACCAATGTCGACTCGAATTTTTCCAACATTATGCTATACACGTCAGATTGGTTAGGGTTGTGTCAAATTGACAGTTTGAGTTTGTTTTATACCAACGTTTACAACATTTATCAACGACATCTTAACCTATTTGNGCGCCCGGATCGTCTGCCGGCGGTTCGTCGGCTTGTTCCGACTGTTCGCCCTCCTTTTGCTCATGTTCCTCCTGGCCTTCTGCGTGCTGTTCTGCCTTCGGTTCCGGTTTGTGGCGCAGGTGCTCGAACCGCATCATACCTTTTCCGTTCGCCGTCACCACCAGCTTGCCCTGCTGGAAAAAGTCCACCTTGAACGGGGCAACCTGGATGGCGGCCTTCACACCATTGCCCTCGCCGCAAGCCACCATGATCAGCGTACCGGACGTACTTTCCACCTTGGTAGGACCGTATTGTGGTTCCTGCACGAGTGCATCCTGCACCCGGTACCTCACACTCAACGGCTGCTTCTCGTCCACCTGCATGTGGAACGAACCGCCGCCCTTCACGCATGCCAACTTCAGCGTGTACTCGTGCCTCGTGCGTTGGTGCGTAAGGGTCAACGTAACGTACTGCTTGAACTGCTGCAACGACTGTGGCAACACCTCGAACTCAGTCGTCTGTGGTTCCAACGAACGCAACCGGCTGCAAAACGGCAGAAAACCCGATAGATTATGAAGTCGGCTGCCTGATACCCGGTGTACTGAATGCGGGCAAATACCTACCGACAGAAGCTGCTCTGTTCGCAAGTTTTGAAGTTGTTGCGATCGACACTTGCCACCATAGCGATCAGGTGGCAAAGCGCGACCAAAACCATCGCCCACCGGATCATTTTATCTTTGCACGCTGCTCGGTATACTTTAGGATGTTCTATTACTTTCAAAAAACCAGCACTCGCACCACCCGCTGTGGTGCTTCTCCAATTAATGGAGTCTCGGTTTATCGTTGCTGCAGAATAGAAGACACTTTTCACACCGCGTTCCTCCACTTCCACCCTACAAGGACCGGAGTTCTACGTTTGCTTTCAGGGGAAAAAAGCATCGCACAGCGCCGCACCAATGTCGACTCGAATTTTTCCAACATTATGCTATACACGTCAGATTGGTTAGGGTTGTGTCAAATTGACAGTTTGAGTTTGTTTTATACCAACGTTTACAACATTTATCAACGACATCTTAACCTATTTGCTTTAAATTGGTTCGTTTATTCACTATGAACACATTTTACTACGATGAACTGTTAATAATATTATGCTAATACTTCAAGTTAAAGAAAAAATATCTCACATCGCTGCTATGCGCATAACACACAAGTCTACAATCGACCTGTATCTATTGCGCTCTCGCTCATACGTTCTGCAGCTTTGCTCGTTTGACGTTAAACAGCTGACGTGATGTTTTCTGCAATCGTCTGCCTTTGCAATATTGTCAAGGGTGTCGAACACGGAACATAATGCATTGAAAAGAACCAATAAAAGTAATACTTTATTAAAATTGATCATGATTTCATGAGTCACACATTTCATTTGCGAGTTGCTGCACAAGGAATACAACCAAATAGATGAACATACTTGTTTACTGACCAACGAACAGTTGTTTGGTTGGTTTGGTTTTCCCCCCCTAGCATAACTTATCAACCCGAGCATAATAAAGCTATGATTTCGTCGGTAAAGTACTTTACTCATTGTGATAATTGTGAATCACATTGTGAAAACGAGTAATTTTGAATCGTGTATGTCGTTTGTTTAATCTACAAGCCGACAACGATAAGTTCTTTATAGACAAATTCCATGCTAACAAACTCATATGTCAAAATGCTTTTTCGATTATCCGTGGCATTTTGCATTTTCGGATTGAAGTTCTTCTGTATTTGTTGGATGACGTTTTTGCCACATAAATAACCCATCGTACTCACCGTCGCCGTTGAGAACTTGGGCCAACTAAACACCTACCAAAACTCCGTTTTGTCCATTTCGTGAAGACAGAATTAAGCCTGTACGAAGATGAAGGAACCGGATGCGGATGGGAGTGTCCCCACCGACAGGCCCCAGGAGATGTCGATGGCAACACGCGAAGTGCAAACGCAGCAGACGGAGATAGCGGCTTCGATCGTAAGCGTCATCTGCTGCGGTGGACGGAACCTTTGCAGCACCCTTGACGTGGGCCTTACTTTACTCTCCCTACTTGTAGGTTCGCTCCAGCTTGGCAGAGATTGAAACCCAGGCGTCATCTATATTGAATCACCTCGAGTACGTCCGCAGTGGACAAAAGCAATCGCAGCCACAACAACAATCGAGCAGGGATTCATCCGATGAATCTCCCACAGCGTCTTACGGACTAAATCCGACGAAGAAACCACATGCTGAGGTACTTGCATCACTGGAACAGCTCCTGACGAGTTTGCTTGCCGAGGAGGATGGTAGCGCGGAGCAGCAAGAATTTATGTTGCCCCCGCTGGACGAAGCATCTCATCTAGCGATTCTACAGCACTCGACTGCTGCCTACCTTAGTGCACTCGAGCGACACCAGCTGGCACGGGTTGTATCCAGACTCGCTAACGATACGGTTAGATGGCTCGGTGGGCTGTTTAAATTCACCGAATGTCACGCTAACTACTATCGGGACGATGCCGAATGCACACTGCAGGCCATACGACTTGCGCTCGTCCACCAGCAGTTGGAAGCACGTGCCGAAGCGAGGCCACCACCGTCCGCCCATACTATCTATCTGGCCGAACTGAGCCAGCTCTTCACGGTACAGCATGCCTGCCGGTACCTTGGACTACCCCTTTCCTGCATTCGTGTTGTTCCCTGNTTAGATGGCTCGGTGGGCTGTTTAAATTCACCGAATGTCACGCTAACTACTATCGGGACGATGCCGAATGCACACTGCAGGCCATACGACTTGCGCTCGTCCACCAGCAGTTGGAAGCACGTGCCGAAGCGAGGCCACCACCGTCCGCCCATACTATCTATCTGGCCGAACTGAGCCAGCTCTTCACGGTACAGCATGCCTGCCGGTACCTTGGACTACCCCTTTCCTGCATTCGTGTTGTTCCCTGTCAGCGAGCGGAAGATGCACAGGATGGATGCGGTGGGCGGATGGATTTGCAGCAGCTAAATAGTATGCTCTCGATGGATGAGGCGGCCGGGCGGCAACCGCTACTGCTGCTGGCTACCATCGGCAATCCGCTCACCGGCGTATCGGACGATTTGCTAGCGCTGAGCTCAATTTGTACCACGCAGCGCATTTGGCTACACTGCCAAGGACTCGGGTTGGCTGGACTTGCACTCGCTGCCACATGGCTAGACAAGGTAATTGCTTGCTCAGCTACGCTCCCGATATAAACTCATTCGCTGTGTGCCTTTCCGCTGCTCTCATTTCAGCCCAAACGGTTGCTTAACTCAATGACGCTCAGCCTGAACAGTTGGCTCGGTCTGACCGGTGTTCCATCCGTGTTGGTGCACAAAGCACGAACGACCACCGTTAAACCGAGTACTGTCTTCGATAGTGACCCGATCCTGTCTAACCGTGTGTCCTGCTTGAGTGTTTGGTCCGTGCTGCAAGCACTCGGGGCGGACATCGTGATAGAACGCATCTTTTTCGCATTCGAATCCTGCCAGGCACTCGGCAAGATACTGCTGCAATTCGACGGCATTAATGTACTGGTACGTGAGCCTTCATGCAGGCAATACTTTCAAGTATTGTTGTTTTTTACGTATTATTTCTATTTCCCACAGAGCAAGGTGGCAATTCAGGACTCCAGTGAACAGTATCGTCACAATCTTGAAAGTTCTGCTAATTTCGTCGTAAGTTACAATTTAATGTATAACAAAACTTATACGTCAAGAGGCGTAACACACCCATTACCGATGGTTAATAATAATGTAACAATGATAGCCTTACAGAATTTTAGGTGTCCTCGATCCTACCATTATGTAGTAATAAGTAATGGATGTTGCCTGCATTCTCGAGCGGCATTAATGTTGATTTTGCAATTTAACAGAATCAAACATTTTAGAACGTGTGCAGCAAATACTAACTATATTATGTTCACAATCTTTTCACAGATACTATTCGATCAAAGCATACCGGTGCTATTGTTCCAGTTCGATGGTCATACGAACAGACGTAACCGGACGGACACGGATGCAGAGGAGACAACGACGAAAGCTATAGCACCAATGTCAGATGCAGAACCGAAACTTGACACGCAAGCTATTGAGAAAAACGCATCCAACGCCCAGTACTACGATCGCCTTAACAGCTGGCTGGGGCAGATTCTGTTGCGTGACTGCGGCCAGCTAAGTCTTGAGATGATCGAACACGAACAGCACGGTATCTGCATCCGGTACTGTCCGTTTGTGCCCGGGTACAGTGAGCAGATGCCTCGGCTAACGTCCGACATTCTTGCCACGTTTGCCGGCTGCATCGAAACGCAGATCGAAATACTGCGCTCAACCATTCGGCACCGGGCACGGTTCCAGCAACTGGTCTCCGAGAGTGGTGTATTGCGGCTGATCGAGCTGCACGATTGGGCCGGTCTCGGCGGTGTGTACTACGTGCCGGAAGGTTGGGAAACGCTGCTCACCGATCAGGCGAAGGGGGAGCTGAACAAGCTCAATACGGCGCTGGTTGAAGCGCTGCAGGCAACCGACAGTGCATTTTCTCACGCCGAAAGCAGCGATGGGTTAATCTGTGTTAGGTTCGTACCGTTTGATAGATGAAGCGGCAAGGGCAACACATTACAAAGCGTGTTTCTTCTCGCCTATTCGATCAGGTTCGGCATGGTAACGAGTGAAACGGATGTGGAGGAGCTGCTGGACCTGGTGGTGCACACCGCACGCGTGGTGCAGGAAAATTCCAAAATTCTTGACACGATGTCCGAAATACTGAAAAAAGGCATCGAGGCGGCCACGATCGATCTGCAACGAGAGGCGGAGGAAAAGCTGTGGCAGGAAGGCATACTGCGACAGGTACCGCTAGTTGGGCGCGTCGTTAATTGGTGGTCACCGCCAGCGAAAGAAACCGGCATGAAGGGTCGCAGCCTTAACCTTACGCAAGGTGTCGTCGAGAGCACGGAAAACATTTACAAGTAAGTTTCGTGCACGCTGCTGTCAGGCAGATGCTTCATTCAATTGGTGCTCTNATCGAGGCGGCCACGATCGATCTGCAACGAGAGGCGGAGGAAAAGCTGTGGCAGGAAGGCATACTGCGACAGGTACCGCTAGTTGGGCGCGTCGTTAATTGGTGGTCACCGCCAGCGAAAGAAACCGGCATGAAGGGTCGCAGCCTTAACCTTACGCAAGGTGTCGTCGAGAGCACGGAAAACATTTACAAGTAAGTTTCGTGCACGCTGCTGTCAGGCAGATGCTTCATTCAATTGGTGCTCTATGTCGACGGTTGCTTTATCAGTAGCATCACCTCAAAATGCGCGAATATGTTTAATATGTTTTTCCCCCTCTATTTGCGCAGGTATCACATGCAGATGACGCCGAAAACGTCGCATCAGCTACCCGGCAATAAGGGCCCACCGGCTCCGCTCGTACAGAAAGCAATCAGTACCGATCCGGACGAAAGCTCGGTTCAGCATTCGCGTAACGCCAGCTCGAGCAGCGAATTGTCCGGTACCGGTTCTGCCGGTCGCACCACTATCCCCGTGCTAGCGAAAACACCCCACTCGCCAACGCAGCAGTCGCACGCGTCTCCGCCGCCAGCAACGAAGCCTTCAACACCGTCGAATGCAAACATGGCCGTAGCAGAGCCACAGCTGACATCTACGCCGAACGATGGTGCTACAACCGAACCGTAAACATCGACAACTACAACCAAGCGCGGATGGGAAACGATCCAACTATAAAAAAAATCATATTACCGCACCGGGAGCTATCGAGCTATCACGTTTACCAAAGCTTTTCGTTTGTTAACGGTTTTAAGTTTCTTTCCTGTTTTTTTTTTTTTGCTGGAAAGACACCTGCGCTTTCCTTCGCAGAAACCGCCCCTATACTGGTCCCACCCATGGAACACCATTCCATTATAGATTGTAATTCTTAAAACAAAAATCAAAGTATGTCGAACAGCAATGTTGGCGAACCAAGCAGCAACGGTAGAAGCAATCGTGCAAAGCTTCTTCCTGCTCGCTCTGTTCGTGCACACAGGCGATTAGTTGATCTTTTACGTTTTGGGGTTTTGTTATATTTAAACAATTTAACTGTGCTTACTAGTATTATTGACAGTTGTGTGCTTGGACAAGCACAGCACAGAATGAAGCATTTCCGTGCAAGGCATGTTCGCGGTATAGTGAGAAATGGTGGCATTCGGTTACGCACATTTGCGTTTTGTAGTATTGTTGTTATATTTGTTTACTTCATTGATTTTAGCTTTAATTTACGAAAAAAAAACAAGACCTCACTTTCTAGCCACACCAAAACGTGGTTTAGTAACAAGCACCGGATAAAGTATAGGGCAAAAGTATATAGACAAAAGCAACGCAATAGATAGCAAACACGTTTTAACTAACGATTGGCGCTACGGCCCGCTTGGTCATATATGTTTATCTTGTTATTTACTAAGCATACACGGCACTTTAACGAAACCGCACCGGGCATTGCAAGGATGTACTCCTCTATTAGTTAACCGATTTATTTGCTTTTTTGTTTAGTTCCTTTTAAAACATCCCCGTCTCTCTCTCTCTCTCTCTCTCTCTCTCCACACACACACACTACGATACTAGTAAACTATTGGTGGATGTTTCAACCGCGACAAAGTGAGCCGCGATAATAGCAGCAATCAAAATTAGCACCATTGCATTGACTTTATATGCAACGACGCACATATACGATTTTGTAGCAATAATACAAACATCTACACCATACAAACAAACACACACACACATACGCCAGAAAACGAATATGTTGTTAAAAAAGCAAACATACAAAGCAATATACGGAGATATAGAAAGTTACATACAGATATACAGCATGCATTTTAGATTTTTTTTAACCATAGCAAAACAAAAAAAAACATAATAGTTGTTATTGACATCGAAGGGTGTAATTTTATGTTTCCTCTTTCCCTCCCTTTTTCTCTCTTTTCTCTCTCTCTCTCTCTCTCTCTCTCTCCCCCTCTCTATCTATTAAACGGGTGGTTTCGTTCCAAAACACCCCAGTGCAATTAACCACATTGCGCTTAACAATAGTTAATATATCATCTATGGCATGATAAATATCCGCTATTATTACTCGCCCTCTTTCTCTCTCTCTCTCTCTCTCTCTCTCTCTCTCTCTCTCTCTCTCATTCTATCACTCTTTCTCTACCGTTTCTTGTTCAATTTTATTTTCCCCGTAACGCACTTGTTTGTTATCATGTATTTGTAAATAAGCGAATAAAAACGTGATAAAACACATGCACGAACGCATACTGGTTTGATTCGTACCCTCAAGGGGGAGGGCTGGATGGTAACTTAAACTACCAACCCCGTATGGCTAGACGTGATAAACCCCATCCAGAGTCTTTTGGTGTTTACGTGATTTAGTTTTCATTTTTTATTGAAATCATTACGCTTTCCCATTGCTAGGTTTCCATTTCGAATCGCACTGCTGTACCGTGTTTACATTTGTTGCTGTTTGTTTGTGTTATTTTAATTTCTTTTTGCTCATTCACTGCCCATCGTTTCCCCTTGCACTGGTGGCCTCGTTCGCTCCGGTTGTTCGTATAATTAACATTGTTTATTGACTTACCAGGGCAGAATGTGTGTGTGTGTGGTATCTGTATCCTTTTCGATGTAGCGTTTACTATTCCAGTTTCCAGTTTACGTTTTTGTTATGCTTGCCCTTTCTTACCCATTTGGCGAATTTATCAATTTCACTTTGCGCTTTCTCTGTTCCCTTGCCAATCATTTGTTCTATTGCTCTACGTCTGCTTCTAAAGGGCGACTTTTGTTTAATCTCACCCAACCGTGCACGTGTACCGTGGGCGTTTACTTGCGCTATTCCATTTGTTGTTGTGGTTGTGAAGAGTACATGTCACCAGCAATGCTAACTGGCTGTTTAACACCTACCAAAACAGATTACAGGTTTACTTCATTCGTTTAACATGCGTGTTTGAAGGATTAGTACTGTTCGCTTCCGCCTTCGAATGTGTTGCGTTAATTTACTCTATCCGCAGCGATCCGTCACCGTGTAACGATCACGCGAAGGTTTCGTTTCTTTCCTTGGGTACACTGCATCTCTAGCTTGATGTGTTTATTTATATATCGTTTATATTTATATACTGTATTTTATATCTATGTATATTAAAGGATGAAAAATGCTGATTTTTACTTGTTTTTTTCTTTCTTTCTTCTTTTTTGTTGCTTCCGTCCTTTCGCCCGCTGCTCTTTCTCGCTCTCTGTCACTGTCTACTACAACTCCTCCCAGCTGGCGAAGGATTGTGATGACGGGAAGAAAGGGGAATTTGTTCTCCCGTACCATCAATCATAGCCCTTTATTGTTTTGTTGCGTGTATGATTAATGTCAAACGATTCCATTTACGCCAACGGAATTGGCTCACACGCCGATCCTTCGATTCTAGCGCCGACACGTCGCACTTGCGTTTAATGCTTAATTTACAAACATGCCTGCTTTCGCTACTACAAGTACAGTACATACGACAAACAGAGATAACGCATTTCGAAGTGAATTTCGCAAACGAAACACGATGCAATACAGCACAGAGAATTGTATAAGGTTTGCTTGCATACGCATTTTTGTTTAAACTTTACTTATTACTTTACTTGTTTTTGTTCCTGTTGTGGTTGTTGCTTCAGGGGCGTTTCCGTTAGAAATGTTCACGCAAAAAGCCGGTGTTGTTACACATTCGCGTACATGAGATCGCTTCTAAACATGGCGGATGTAGCGTGCAAGGAGTCTCGTTAGACATTAAGGAGCGGCTTCCATTTCCGGGTACCGTGTGTCGGGACGTCGCGAAGGAAGCATCTCACACATAACCAGGAGTAGCCTAGCATCACAAATATACTTTTAGATTGCGCCTTTTTTTTTTTGTTTCTGTTTCTAACCACTAACCACCGTACATAAAGGAACACATTGGAAGATAGAACGTAAATCAAAACGAAAAACCCTCCTGCCTGTCACCTGTAAGCTGCTCCGCGTTTGCTGTGATTAGCGATTGTTTATTGTTTCGGTTACTGTCTTACTGTTGCTGCCATCTCGTATCCTTTCACTGCTCATATACCATTCACCTGTATAGGTTATAATGTGTGCAGGCGAATTCTTTCCCCCAGCGTGGAGTCAGCCATCGCGTACAGAGGTGATGATGAAGGTAGATGCGTGCGTTTTGTTGTGTTAGTGTGTGTAAAATATGCACTAGTGCCAATGTGTTTCGAGATGAAGATGGTTCGCATTTCGCTGTTGTTGTACGCGTGTTTACATGATGCTTAACACACGTGCTTCTAACCGCGCCGTTGGGCGCGCCATTTTTACGGCTCCTATCGTCACCCAATGATGCACGCAGTGGTCGCTGTTGAGCAATTAAAGTTTCCATTACTTGTTCGTTAATCAGCCTTGTTTTGCCTATTGGTATTTTCGTTTTAAAAGTACATGTTTGTTTACCGCTGTTGTTGTTGTTGTTGTTGTTTTATTATTTTTTTTTTTTTTTTGTACGGCCAGCATTTCGATGGTCGTGTTCCTTCTTCTGTCCACCGTTCGAGATACATCCGATCGACGTACCGCTGGCTCGTTATTGTTATGCCAGTGTACTAGTAACAATATTACCGTAGGTGAGTAACTCAACACAAACACAAACACAAAAATGGGAAAGAGGTATAAAGTGCGGTTTCAGACGGCACACGCAATCGGTAATGCGTGCGTGCGCCATCTTTACCACCGGGCACACTATACGTCGCACGTGCGCCGTAATATTGTGAATTAGTGTTCTGTTTTCTTCATCGAAAACTCGAGGTAACCATCACCTGATTAGTGTTTCTGTTCATGTATACAAGTGCGTCGATTGTTTGTTGCGTGTATTCGAGTTCGAGGTGTTGCTGGTAAAAGTACTAGTAGTCGCAGCACTTGCGCCAGCACTGGTTCGTTTGTGTAAATTTGAAATACTGGTGTGCGGTAACAGCATTGCTGCATCGACACTGTCGATAATAATAATAATAGACGCGTTTGCAGTTAGGCGAGGGCAACCCACGCCCAACGTGTTCCGACAAATGCATCCGATGATTGTAAAATCGTGTATGTTGCCTACATTGAGGCGCTCCGATCGTTCACCGGTACAAGGAACCATCCACTAACTTATGCACGCTTAGCCGCCAAGCACACGCGGCACCTATCGCTGTTTGGAGCCCATCTATCACTCGGCCCCCGGTAACTACCACACCTCACGTCAAGCGACAGTTGCGCGACAAACAAACAAAACCCGATCACTTTCCACAGCGATACAAACACAATGGCCGATCACAAGACATTTCTAGAGAGAGAAAGAGAGAACAGAAAATGTAACACAGCGGGGATAAAAAAAACTCCCAACGAAAGCCTACTACTACCATCTCGCTTCCGTTTTATACTTCTAGTATGCTTGTATATCTCTATAAAACTATCCATAGCTGCGTGACGACCAACGCAGCGTCATGCGGCCGGCGCTTGGGTGTTCAACCCCAAAGGGAACCAGTAAAATGGCTGTCTGTTCTACGTCTGCATCTGCATAGTGTAGTGGAGTTTAGTTACTTAATGCACACGCTACCAATCGAATGGTTTCGATTTGCTCGCGCGTTTGTCCGTACAATTCACAAAACTTGGCAAACAATTCCCTAACGTTCATAGTATGCGTATCCAATTCCTTTTTTTCTCGCAGCCAGAGTAGTCTGTGTTTGTGTGTGTGTTTTTGTTTTCGTGTATTATCTTCCACCAAATATCTAATCCTGAATGGGGAGGGGGATAGTCTAGTAGGTTACGGTATTTACGATAAGTGTTACGTTTTGCGCATTGCTAGATGATTTTGACTATTTTTTCTCTCTCTCTCTGTCTCTCTCTCTCTCTCTCTCTCTCTCTCTCTCTCTTTCTCTTGTTTTACTTCATTCTGCATTTCACGCGGAGGAGAATATATGCAGTTCATCTCTGCTGGCAGCCATGCTAACACTGATATTCTAACAATCGCTGATCTAACTAACAAAACCGGTTTGCAAAAAGCACAAGAAAGAGCGTTTTCTCACGCTTTTGTTGCATACTTTGTGGCGTAATTTGCACTACCATTTGCGTGTAAATAATATTATTTGTAAAAGCATATGTTACCTTACTGCCTAATGATTTCGTTACCTTGAACAAAGGCGCATCTGGCACAAATGAAGCGTTTGTGAGGAAATAAACACAATAGAAAAAGGAAACAAAACCTAACCTAAGTTAATCACGTTTGTTTTGAAACAGCAAAAGAAGGCAAACCATAATGTAATAAATGACACCAGCTCACCCGTTCACCCAACATGGCTGCCCATTCTACGCTAGATCGTGCAATGTAAACTTCATTTCTATCCTCTGTACAACGGTACCACGATCTAAAAGCGATCAGAGTGTGCAAGCTTTTATCGAACTTGTGCTCTCCTGTTTGTTTTGCTTTTGCTTTTGCTTTTGTTTCCTCCGCAAACCTTCTTTGTTGACGTTCTTCCGCTTCCGTTCCTGCACACTTTTTCAATGCAATGGGTTGTGTTTTTTTTTGGTTTGGTTTGGTTTGGTTTGTTTTTCGCACTAGGTAGAACCTAATCGTAAGAATTGTTTTAATCGTAGCATTTTCTTATCGCACTAATAACCTTACAATTTGCCTACAGCGCTAGTTGTTATATTAACGATTAGCATCGTCGGTTTCGTTTGTCGTCCGTCGTCGTATCGTCGCATTGTCCTTATTCGTGTTCGTAACGTTCGTATCTGCCTGTAACAATAGTTGTGTTCTTGGTTTTTCGTTGTTCATTTTTTTTTCCCCGCGCCACAATAGCGCCAGCCCGCACTTTTAGCACCATCGTGGTAGGTGAGGGGGGGAAAAAAAAAAGACAAAACAACTACAAGACCAAAATGTTCCATCCGTTGCGTGGTTTTCGCGTGTTGGTTTTGGTTTCACTTTATCGACTCGATCCCGCTCGGTCGAAAAGTGTTTGCGTGCATTCCATCCATTCACTCTACAGCTCTGTCACAGCGTAGAAGCTGTTGTCGTCATGGCCGTGTGCAGCGCTGGCCGCCTTGTCCGGCATAGTGGTGTCACCGTTCGGTACGCTATCACTCACACCACCACCGCTGCCGTTCTGCTGACCGATACCGTTACCATTGCTTTCCATCGCTGACGAGCGTAGTTCTTCGCTGGTCGGTGGCGGTGGCAACCGTAGCCCTTGGTCGTCCGCGTGGCTCTGCTGCTGTGCTTGTAGCAGCTCTAGTGGTGGTGGTGGCAGTGGCAGTGATTGGATCTGGGATGTGGTCAGCCCGGCCGTACCGTAGCCGGACGAGGAACCGCCCGACGAACCGGACGAGCTGCCGGTGGCCGGTGGTAGTGGTGGTGGTGGCGGCGGCGGTGGCAACTGTGATGCTAAATCGGCCGGCGTTACCGTACCGGCGCCATTGGTACCGTTGCTGAGCGGCTGCTGCTGGTGCTGGTGCTGGTGCTGCTGCTTGCCGTTCAGATTGTTCGGCTCAATCTTCGGCACCGGTATTGGTTTGAGCGTCGCAAACTTGCTACCATTCGGATGATCCGTCAGCAGCTTCCGCTTGACGTAGATGTCGTCCTTGCTGGTGGTGTTGCCGTTGCTCGCACTCCTCGGTATGTCCGGCAGGGGGCAGTTTATGATCGACGGCAGCGGTTTGCTGTTGAAGCCGGGCGTCGAGCTGAAGGTGGTGGTGTTCGGATTCTTAGCCCCACCGTTGCCCCCCTTCTCCGGTGCACCCTCGCCGTGTTTGCCCGTCGCTGGATGCGGTTGCTGCTGTTGGTGCTGCTGGTGATGGTGCGCTTTACCGGTCGGATCGTACTTGCCGTACTTGGCGGTCGAGTAGATGTAGATCTGCTTGTCCGTACCGGCGGCGGCGGCGGCGGCAGTGTCGGTTGTGGTCGTATCACTTCCAGCTACCGTTGCCACCGGCTGCGGCAGTGCTTTCTGCGGATTGCGCAACGGCGGTAGGGGCGGTGGATTGTCATCACCGTACACTGGTGGTAGCGGATGGGCACCACCGGGTACGCCAGCCGCACCGTGCAGCTTACGGTTGATGGTCATCGTCTGGGCGGGATGGACGTGACCGGGCCCTGCACCGGCGTGCTGCTGCTGCTGCTGCTGCTGCTGCTGGTGGAGATGAAGATGATGTGCGGCGGCAGCTGCCGCCGTAGCGGGATCTAGCATCGCACGCTGCTGCTGGAGCTGCTGCATCTGTAGCTGTTGGTGTTGCTGCTGCTGCTGGTGGCCGTGCGTGTGATAGTGCGGCTGCTGCTGCTGCTGCTGCTGATGTATGGCGGGTGGATGGAACTTTCTATCGTTACAGGCGGCGTAACTTCAGTAGAAGTCGTTAGCGTCGAGCGTCTTGCAGTGCTTACTGAGGGTGGCGTACTTGCCATTGTTCGGGCCGTGCAGATGCGTCGGGCTGCTGTGCGACGGTAAGCGCCCGAGCGTATGGGTACCGCCGGCACGCATCATCGCCTGATGGTGATGCATCATGTGCGCCTGGGCCTGTGCCTGGGCCTGCTGCGCCTGGGCGTGCGCCTGCTGGTGATGCATCTGCTGCTGGGCCTGCTGCACCTGGCCCATGTCGTGCTTCGCGTTACGCCCCGGATGCGCAATCGTGTGCGACCCACTGATAACGGGCGGACTGTACGGGCGCATGGAACGACAAAAGAAAAGATGGTAGAAAGGTTGAGGCGATGCCCGTTTACCACACGACTTACCCCTTGGGATGATGTGGGAGTGTGCGAGTGTTCATGTTTGGATGACTCTGTGGATGCAATTGATGTGATACATATGACTGCTCCTCCACCTGCGCATAATCATTCCTGCAATGAACCCAACAAACCGGCCAGTGTGTTGTTTGCAATGCTGCCATAACATTCCCTGCTACAACCGATTCCCCATCCCACCCACAACCCTGCAACCCCAAACCCACCTCCCGCCCACCAGCCCGCCTCTCCCGCCAACACCACACGCACGCCACTTACTTACCTCTTGCGTATGTAGATCCACGTGTGCGAGTCGACCCAAACCATGATGGTGAGCAGGATGGCCGCCATAAAGCTGGCGATCAGCATCAGCACCAGTCCGAGCAGTCCGCACTCGCACAAGCCGCGGGTCGCTACGAGGTAGCTGTAGTGCACGGCACGGCAGTCAACCAGCGCCGTCAAACCCGTCAGCAGTCGCTCGCACAGCTTTATGTCCGCGTTAACCGAGCCCAGCTTCGGTGCGAGGCCTGCGTTCTTGAACAGCACGGGCGAAATTCTGCAACGGGCGGCGAGAAAGAGTTAAACCACACAGTTTTCTAGCACACAATACGCAGTAACCGGACCGTACTTACTTCGATACGATACTCATCGCGTTGCGCGCATTATTGATCGCATTTTGCGACTCTCGCAAGCGCTGTGTGAATGGGTTCGAGCGGGAGATGTCACACTGCGTGTAGTAGAGCAATATGTCTGCCGGCAGCTCGTGCGGCGCCTGGTGCACCAGGAAATCGGCCGGATCGTTGCAGAGGTCCCCGACGGCAACCGAGGTGGACAGGTAGAGACCGGACATGAGCCACGAACCGGTTACCGCCAGCAAACCGCACACGCTGAACAGTATGAGCGCGCAGCGCGAGTGACGCGCGACACCAACGAGCAGTACCGCACACAGCACGAGCAACAGTGCCAAGATGGCGACCGTGCCCGGCCAACGGATCAGCTCCCACTGATCTCCTTTCTGGAACGCGTCAAAGCACACGCACAACGTTAAAGTTACCGAGTGGCAGCTACCAAAAGCTAGGGAATGCCTATGCTACTTACCGTGAGGAAGTCGGTTATGGTCAAACCGACCAGTGGGCGCCGTATGTCGTTCGCCGCATTCTTCGCAATCGTGATATTGCCCTTGGCGGTGAGCAGGGCCTGCTGCAGCTGTGCCAGCGCGGTCTGGTTGTTAGTCTTCTGGTCGAATATGTCCTCCAGCTCGGTGAGCTGCTGCTGGATCTTCATCGTAAGCGTGTTCTCCAGTATGAACGTTTGGTTTCGCACGNAGCTACCAAAAGCTAGGCAATGCCTATGCTTCTTACCGTGAGGAAGTCGGTTATGGTCAAACCGACCAGTGGGCGCCGTATGTCGTTCGCCGCATTCTTCGCAATCGTGATATTGCCCTTGGCGGTGAGCAGGGCCTGCTGCAGCTGTGCCAGCGCGGTCTGGTTGTTAGTCTTCTGGTCGAATATGTCCTCCAGCTCGGTGAGCTGCTGCTGGATCTTCATCGTAAGCGTGTTCTCCAGTATGAACGTTTGGTTTCGCACGGACGAGACGACGCCGTCCACCTTCCGGCCGGCCTGCAGCACCTCGAGCAGCCCATTGTGCAGATCGTCGTTCCCGTACAGACCGAGACCGATCGCGGCACAGCACAGCACGGTCACGATCGAGAGCGTCACCTTCAGGCTGGTGATGGAGTGTGCCGGCCGTGGCTTTCGGTCGCAGCAGCGCGTCAGCAGATAGAGCAGCAGCCCAAACAGCGACACAATCAGCAGGGCGGCCGGTATCGAACCCAAGATGCCGAGACTCTGTTAGGGTAAGCAACGCAAACCGATGTAAAACTGTGCCATTAGGAGCGACAGGGCATCTTGCACACCGATGTCGTCGGCAGAAGACATAATAAACCTCAGGCAAATGTGTTTCAATGTTGCCAACTACAGCAGCTGTAGTCGAACACAAAAAAAAAGGAAAGAAAAGAAGTAAAAAAAGATGGAATGGCATAACAACACAAAGGAACGAAGGTGTTCCGTAAAGTCAAGTAGGCCAACGGAAGGGCTGAATCAAACCAATCAATCACCATGACTCAACAGGGCACAGGCATTTTGTCATTCGCCGTGAAAGGCTTCCCATTGTCTGAAGCGCACCAACGCCCAAATGCAAATGCAAATTCCCCCGGGATGCAGATCGGTAAGGGTGGGTCGTACGGTCCCATCGGTGCCAAATGAGATCATTAGCGGCGACCGAACCTGCCAATGTAACCCACATATTTCGCTACGAGCAGTTGTCACCTCAACACCACGATTCCACCAAGGAAAGCATTAAAAAAAAAACAGCGTAACGTAGAAAAAACACAATGATGCCATCGAATTTTGCCTTTCTTTCCTCTTCCTTCGCCACGTAAATGGGCTTGTTATGGTGCACGGATTGCAGCAATTCAGGAGCAAAGCAACATAGCGACAGAGTGCTCTCGGTCTTGGCATGAAGAAACTACATGAAACCATCAAGATACGCAACCATTGTTGCATACTCAAGAACACATTCACACACACACATACTGTTTCTCTCTCACAGTTTTACTCTCTCTTTCTCTCTCTCTCTCTCTCTCTTGCTATCGCGCTCTTGCTTCTTGCTATTGCTTCTTCGTCCTATTTTGAATAGATAAGTTCAATGAAAGTTTAATCACCTCGAGATAGACATCATTTGATGGGCGAAATGTGTTGTTGATGCGATGGAAGGTGATGTTGTAGTGTGGCAGGGCGTGCAGCAACTTCGCTATCAGCGGCACCCGGTATTGATCGTCGTCCTCGTTCGTCCCCGGGTAGCCCATGGTTGCAACCGTCGGCCCCGAACCGGACGTTCAGGATGCTGCGGCCTGGTAGTGGTGGAAGAAGCCCTGCTTCTTGGAGGCGCTTAGTCACGCTTGGATACGCCCGTCAATGGTCGCGCCGTGCGCCGGTTGAACGTTGGACAGCGGGCGTCCACGGCTGTCGAGCGCAGATTGAATGGTGCGTATGTTACTGATGGACGATACAGCTTCCACGCACTGGCGAACCGTACGGGGAATTGTTTATTTTATTTGTCTCACACAACCAGGCAGCTGTAGTCACTGGAATTGTTCATAGCAATGCAGCCGGACGCATTGAGATTCTTGCCTGGACTATGACTCACTGAGCAAAAAGAGCACTGTATCAGTGCATCACCAAACCCACAGAACCCATAGATACCACAGATTGCTTAGCGCGCTAGCATTCGCCCAGCATCGGGACTCTGTCCACGTACTGTTTGCCCTGCCTTCTGATGCGTCACATTCGGTAGCGTACGAAGGTTTTGCACTGCAGTCCCACTTACTCGGCAACCAAGTTACGGCCCAAGCTTCCTGTTTCACTCACGCACCCGGTACACCCGGTTCTGCCGATAAGAGGAATTGAATATTCCTCACCAACCTTCCCTATCTTCGGCCCGTTCACCATTACAGATGAATGGACGTCCTTTGTCGGCAAACCGTGACCCAACCCGTCACCCCCGGGGGTCTCCTCCGTGGGTTGGTCCTTCAAACACTGCCGTACTCGTGCTCGCTAGTTCCCTTCGTCCCTTCGAACCCAGACTGCAAACACTGCGGGCGGATACTGACTTTTCGCGTGCCTTTTTTCCCAGCTCGCACTAGCATGCCGTGTAATGCCACCCAACGTCACCAACGTCCGTAGACTGCATCGTTTGCATATACCGTGGCCAAACAACCCACCGGCTTCACTAACCACTGCCCGTCATCCTCGTCGGACGATGAATCAGCTCAGTCGCGCGGCAATCGTCACGCACTGGGGGATATAAAGAACGCACGGGCACGAAGGAAAAACACACTAAATCGGAAGCAAATTCTGCTGGCACACGCACTGTAAAATGCCACACACACACACACAAACATACGCGCGCACACGCACCCAGGCTCTTTGTTGTGCGCACCCGTGCGCGTCTGTGTGACAGAAGTGAGAGTGCGTCCTTTTTTTTCTCCTTCTCCCTTCTGCTTCAACCGAACGTCTATTTTTTCACGGGAAAAGTGAACACTTTTCGTATTGCTTCCAGACGTTGCTTTCACATTTCTAGCAATTGCTTAAGTATGCAGTATCCATGTACTAGGACGTGCTGCCTTGCACTACCCAACCGTTAGTCGCCGGGAAGAAAGGAAGAGCCCACAAACTTCGACCACGGGGCACACACCTACGCAAAACTGCACACGATACACACACCGTTGGCCTAGATTTTTTTTTGTTTTAATGTGCGTTCGCGTTGCCTTGGCCAGTTACTGACACACCGTTGCCGTCGCTAACACATGGAATTTACGCAGCACATTATGAATGTTGCGCGACTTTGCCGAAGGGAAGTTGCAATATCCTTGCCAGAACCGCACGCAGTAAGCTCTGGTGCCTGGTATGCGAAAAACAAGGCTCACCGTAACGTGTCGGTGCGCTTTCATGCTCCGGTCACACCCTTGTTTTCTTTTTTCGTCATCCACCGTCGGTGAACGCTGGCTAGGGCCTGGAAGTCTGGTCTTTGGTTGGTGCTGCCTGCCTGCCTTGCCAGGATAGCTGTGTTGAGAGCCGGAGAGTCGCGTGTAGCGCACACAAGCAAGAAACCGGAGAGCGAGAGAGCGAAAGAGAGAGAGACACACACACACACAGACAAAACAGTGAGAGTGTAAGGAAGCGAACGTCACAGAGAGGTGCGATGATAACAAGATAGGGTGCGTTTTTTTTCCCCCTCTTGCTTGTTGCCATTCGCTCTGGCAAGGGAACCGTAGGGTAAGGACCTTTTATTCTCTACCAACGGTATCATCTCTCCTGCCAGATGTTGGGCACGCTCCAATGCTCGGCAAATCGCATGCATTTTCCATCCACGCTCTCTGGAACTGAGCACGGCGTTGGGAAAGAACACCGTCCCGATACTGCGCCAGAGTTTCTCAACTCGCTTTCTCTACCCCGGGGGCACCCGATTATCCGGGCGGACGGTTGTGAATATGCGGCTACGATCTACACGAGCCACACCTCAACCACCAAACTGGTACGAGAGTGAGATGCCATTTGCATGAAGCCAAGGGTTCGTGACGTTTCTGCGCTGCGTACTACACCAGCAGGCTCGAAATGGCTGATCTACATAAAGTACACATCCACTCCACTGTGATGGAGGAGGTTCTTTCTTTTTATTGATTGGCATACACCGCACCAACGCGACTGAATGGATCTAGTGCATCCTAAAGAGAATGAAAGAAAAAAAAAAACACACACACACACAAATCCCTGGGTAACCCAAACCGAGATGACAAAGCAAACTACTACAGCACTTAGCACAGTAAAAGCAAACCACCTGCAGCTGACAGCATGCGTGTATTTGGCATCTCGTAACCGGTACGATTTATTTCCACTACCACTAGTCCTCACCGGGCAGCCCCTAACGACGTTCAGGCGGTCCGCACGTGGGCCCCCGGTCAGATCGAGCACTGGCAGGCGGCCGCAATGGTAACCGTCTTGAAGCGCCAGTACTCGCGCAACGGTTCCGGCAGCAGCGTCGAATGGTGATCCTGCTCGCCCGACTCGTTGTCGGTTCGCGTGGTCAGGACGCGCACCTTGTACGGGATCTCCTTGCAGCTGGAACCGCGCCAACATTTCCGGCTGTTGGCGCTCCGGTTCTGGCAGATCGCGTTCACGATGTAGCGCGGAAAGTGCGTGTAGCCGAGATCCAGCAGCTCGTACTGGAAATGCATTAATGGGTGTGAGTGTGTAGATGCCGGGTGTTGTTTTTTTTTTTGCTTCATTCGTTGGGTGTACGGTCGGCCCTCCGACTGGATGCGGGGGACGGTGGCTTACCTTTGTTTGGCACGCGCAGGAAGATGGGTACTGCGCGTACAGGTCGACGGATATCTCACGGTTAAAGTCGGAACGCTTGCGTGGCGCCTTGCCGGGCAGGATGGAGTCGGCTGGCTTATCGCCATCGCCGTAGTCCGGTGAACCTGCCACCATATGCCGCAGATAGTAGCGAGCCCAGTCGTACTTGTGCTGCTGGTCGGCAAGCGGGAAGCAGTTGAGTGATGACGGTCGGTGACCACCGTCAGCTGCCGGTGTGGCCACAGCTGGTGTGGCCTCATCTCTTCCATTCGTTCCATGCCGTGTCGCGGTGACTTTGTTGCCCACACTGGAGAGAGCTTTACCCTTCATAGTATGCGAAGTGTCTGGCTCGTGCTCCTCCAGGTAACCGTCAGGGGACGGTAGGAGCAGCTTCTGGAACGTCTCGCGTGGTAACACCTCTGCATACTTCAATCTGCCATCGATTGGCGCCAGTGTCAACCCGAGAAGAAAACCACACACAACGAGCTGCAGAATGGAAGCGTTTTATCAATCAAAGCACTGGCACGTTCCCAATATGGCCACCATAGTGCACTCACCGTAAGTCTCATGGTTCGCTAGGCAGAAGTAAAGATGGCTACACCACCGTGATGGTTATCCGGTGAAGCCTAGCCTACTCAACACAGCGCAGTCAGCCAACCATGCAGCATTCCATCACACGCCATCCAGTATAATGCTCAAGTCGTCTGAGATGTCTTCACGCGTACAAACACGGACGCCGTTCGATAGAGCTAGAACATAGAAAGACAAATGCTTGAGAGCAACGTTGTTGGGCAACGTATGCCGTACCACTGAGCAGCGTCCACGAACGCGGGCAGCCCTTTTATAATATGAGTTGTCCGCAACCGTTGCCCGTAGTTACTAATGGACGCCACCGAAAAATGGCGCACACGATATAAGATTACCGCCGCTGATGTACCGGGAGAGTGCATCTTCGTCCACTTCCTGTACTGACCATTGCCCGGGTGCGCCGGTGGCACCCATGCTTTGTGTTTTGTTTTTCCACCAGATCCATTTTCCGTTGAAGATGTACGGGGGATGCTAAAATAGAAACAATGCAGTACCAGTTCCGTCAGTTTCGGCGCTGTCCATCGCTCAGATGGACGTCGTCGGTAATCTGATTCGCTCACGCAAGGACACGTGGCAGCAGCTTCGCAATGGAAGTTACAACCATTACAGGGTCTGGCTGCATTGTCCATCCGTGTATGCATCTGCCACCCGCACTATCGTCAAGGTCAGGTGTGTCTTTGTAATCTACAAAAACTCACGTGATGGCCGATAACTCTAATGCATAACCCAGCGTACGATTTGGGCGAGCAAACTGTGGACATGCGTGGGTGTTTGTGTGTGGAAAAGCTACAAACCATTGGAAGACGGAGGTGCAAGCCCAGAAGCGGAAGAGAAATGGATACGCCATCGCACGCTCCCATGTTCAACTGAGACATTGTCGACGAAGAAAGCAGGCAGAAGAAGAAGCAAAAAAAGTCAAACGAATAACAATGCAGAGGATTGTTTCGCTGTTGTTCCCTTGTATTGTGGTTGTTGTTTTGGTGGTGGTGTTTTAGACTTGCGGCCTAAGTCATCGACATGGAAATGGTGCTTAAATCTTGTGTCCCCAGCGCTTTACCCCTCTTTACCGCACGTACCAATGCGCTAGCCAAATGTGCAAGTGCGGGAGCAAAACAAACGGACAAGACATTCCTTTGAAAGCGAACACTTACCATAAGTCCGTCGAGGTGTGTGCGAGAGCAGGCTAACACATGTTGGGCAGACAGGGAGCGCACTCCACATCCGACCGCACGTAAGCCATTTGGGGTGGCCATAATCGCAACACACTGCCGGGCCGAAGGGAACTACTGCCGTGGAAGCGAGTGAAAGGGGGTGCAGGTGCACGATTTGCGTTCCAACCGTCGGCTTAAGGTGCCTGGAACTGGAGCAGCCAACTCTCCAACGCGCTGCCCAGGCGCTTATGTCTCGCGACCCACGACGCCCAACGGCGGGCAAAGCCCGAAAGCAAAACAACCAAAAACGAAATGAAAAGAACAAGCGGCTGGTACGCAGGTAAGCCCATCGCTGCCTGGCAGAATATGGAAGCCGTAGCAGTGTCTCCACTGACGGACTGACACTATCTCGTGGAAAATACACACATGCACACACCGTACGCCTTGCCAGCCCAGAACCCTGCACATCCGAGCCGGTGATCGGATCGATCGATTCCGCACCGTGGCAACGGTTTCGGAGGTGAGCAAACGCTCACGGTAGAGCAGTACGCCACAGCGCAAGCGAAGGCCGTGTAGAGCAGTGTTGAAGCGCTAGTGTTCGATCGGATGCTAGCGTACGGACGGGCCAGAAACGGTCACCAGACATCGGTTCAGCTGGACGCATGAGGAATCCCATCCCGATACCCGGGGGGTTCTTCTGGCCGCAGTGATGAAACGAAAGCAGCGCCGCTACAGGTACGATACGTGCTGTGCGAGGACTTTGATGGCGTGGTCGAGATATTCGGGGAACCTTGCATTCCCTCCATCAACGCCACTCTGCCAGTTTGTTCAAGTGTGTACAGCGGTGTGCAATGTATCGACCAGAAATCCTAGTGTCCAGGCGTTTGAATAGCCGGAGTGCACCGTGTCCTGGGTGACATTACGAGACTAATCAAGCTTTCTGTGCTCGCCACTTCCAGAACGACGTTCAACTCGCTGCAGCTGCAGGAGCTGGAGCGTGCCTTCCAGCGGACGCACTATCCGGACGTGTTTTTCCGCGAGGAGCTCGCGGTACGGATCGATCTCACCGAGGCACGCGTCCAGGTCTGGTTCCAGAACCGGCGGGCCAAATGGCGCAAAAGCGAAAAGACGACCGTGGGTGGGTCCGGTGAGCCGGACTCGCAGCAGGACCACCAAGACCCACAGCAGCTCTCCGCGTCATCGTCCTCGTCCACCGGCACGGCCACCCTTTGCCCGCGCGTGGACGGACCGGGCGGGGGTGTGCTGGGCGAGGTGGGAGGCATACTGGTGGATGTGGGCGACGGCACTGGCGGTAGCCGAATGCTGGACGACGACGACGACGACGACGACGACGACGGCTGCGACGATGGGCTGGGGCTTGCCGACGAAGTACTGCACGGGATGGGCGGTACACTCAAATCGCAGCATCATCCCCAGCCGGTGGGTGGTGCATTGGGCGGCTTGGGCAAAGGTGCCGGGCTGCACGATCCGATGTCGAGCGAGCAGCCCGCTCATCATCACCACCATCTGCACCATCACCTGCAACAGCAACATCCACACCAGCATGTAGGGCCGAACGCGAGGGCGTCACTGCTCGATGCGGTGGATGTCGTCCTGCCCGGCAGCTCCAGCACGGCGGGACTCTCCTTCGATGGCGGTTCGCTGCACAGCTTGACGCTCGGGTTGCCGGACGACCCAACAGCCTCGGGACCGGTGAGCACCGCCGGCTACAGTGTGGTCGATGCGGAGCTACCGCGTCTCACGATTGGATCACTCTCGTCACCCGGCCGTCTATCGCCCAACCTCTTTCTGAACCTCAACTTTGATCATCTTAACTCGCTGGACGGCAGTCGGTCCAGCAGCTTGACGTTCGAGTGGAACAGCTTCACCGGCACCAGTACCACCTCCACCTCGACCAAGCTGACTCCCACGGGTACGTCCTCCTACACCACCTCCGTGAGTAGCTCAGCCGACGGTCTTGGGACGGTTAGTGCGACCAACGTCGACGGTGCTGGTGGCTGTTGCACGCTACATCCAAACGATGGTTCCACCCAGCAGCAGCAGCAGCAAGCGCTACATCATCAGCCACATCAGCACCTTCAACATCACCACCATCAGCAGCAGCATCCGGCCACCGTGTACGATGACGAGATGAAGTTCCTCCACGTGGACCACTTCGGTGCGATGGAAAGCTTCAAGCACGAGTCCCTCTTTAATCTCGATCAAACACTGCTCAGTGCGTCCGGGCCACCTGCCACCGATCAACCGCTCACGTTGCTCCAGCAACAGTCCCACCATCAGCAATTACCACCATCACACCCTCACCAGCATCACCACCCTCACCATCAACAGCAGGTGCTGTGTGGTACGCATTCCGCTCAAAAAAATTCCCTCCAGCAGCAGCAGCAGCAGCAGCAGCAGCAGCAACATCACCACCATCACCATCATCACCATCATCACCATCCGCACCATCACGCGCATCACGGGCATCATCTCGGTGTGCTGGTGGACGAACTGTCCGGCTTCCCTTCGCTCACGGACCATACCGGTGGCGGTGGCGATGATGATGGGTCTGTTACCGGCCAACCGGGCACGAACGCTTGCGTGGACGAGCAGCAACGAGCGTCACCGTCGGAGCTGCTCGATCTGGAGCGGCCGATCAACATACACATCAACGTGGAGGACGGTCTCGATACGCTGCACGCGGATGATAAGTTCTGACGCCAGCCGCTTCCGTCCGCACCAGCACAACGCGACGTTTCGTCAGTGTACAAATGGTGAACTCGGGGCGTGTATGCAACGCAGAGAGAGAGAGAGAGAGAGAGAGTGGCAGTGTGCCAGCTCCTAGCGAACAGCTGTTTAGTGTTTTTTTTTTTGGTTTTAAATCTAGTCTGCCATCTTGAATCTAGTCTGCTGGAAATGCGACTCCAAAGGCAAGCAACACCACCCTGAACGCCATCTTGAAGTTAGTTAGTGACGCGCAGTAGTAACCAGTGTGTTGATTGTCAGTTTTCATCAAGTTACCAGCAAAACGGCTTTTGTTAGCTATTTTCCTCAACCTCAACCCGCCACTGTCTCGCCGTCCCGCTCGGAACCGGTTACGTTTATAGGAAAAGCAAAGCAGTTGGCTTCTGTCCCGAATTTCTTCCAAACAATCACTACCATCAAACATTATATTTCGCGTTGAAGTTTGGAGCTTAAATAAAAACGATTTCGACCGTATTTGGCCGAAAGTTTTACAAGCGTGTGTGTGTGTGTGTGAGTGTGTCTGTGTATGCGTGTTTATGTCTGTCTGTACGTCTGCACCGAGTAGTACTGTTTCGGATATCGCACGCCGGAATCTATCGGGATACGCGCACCGTCGACCACTATATCAAAAGAGCGTGCTGTTGGTTTTGACTTGAGTTTTTCCTTTTATTGATTAATGATGATGTCTTACTTATTCGGTGCATACCTGCACGCCCACCGCACTTTCGTTAATCCTTCTCCGATAAATACACTCACGCACACCCAAATGCACCCATCCGCAAGCACGCAGGCGCACGCACTGGCAATGTGTGGCCTCCTTGCTGCCACGGCTGCGTCTCCTGGTAGTGACGATGATTCCTTTCGAACAGTCCCTAGTCGTTGCCTATCTGCCATTTCTTCCCCTCCCTAGCACGTGCACGCCCACGTGATGTGCATGCGGTGTTTGTGTGTGCGCGTTTGCGTACGCTTACGGCTGTGTGCGATGACAAAAGTTGACGGTTGGTACATGGAAACACGTTTAGCAAAAAAAAAAAAAGTTTATCACCTCTCACACCCTTCGCGCGCATCACACCCCGTTCCCACCCACCCACTGGCTCGCCTTTAAGTGTTTCTCTCTCTCTCTCTCTCTCTCTCTTTCTTTCTCTCTTTCTTCGCACCAATATTGCTGTTTCTCTCTCGGTCTGCACCGTTACATGCACGCTTACTAACTTTGCACCTATTCACCTGATTGAAGCATTTGGGATCGTTTGCCATTTGCGGTTTTCATTTAAGTTTTCACCCTCTTTCTGTTTCTTCTTTTTGTTACCTTTCGCTCACTTTCAAACCTCTCACCTGCTGTCGTCGACTGTCGCTGCAGTTTGGGTAATTATTAAATATATATATATTCGAGAGAGAGAGAGTGTGTGTGTGTGTAGGTTTATAATGTTTATATATAGCAATAGGGGGATGATATAAAAAAAAACTAAATGTTCGTCCTTACCACCAGTGGACGCTTTTGTTCTCTAATGTGTGGCAGTGTGTTTTTGTTTTTCGTTTTGTTTTTTGCTTCTCAAATAAATACATATTATGTTTGCTTACTTTCTCGTACATTGCAATCGTTTCCAAAAAAAAAAATAATATAATAATAATAATAATAATAATACACTGCACTTGCATACGGATACAAAATTGGGACGCAACGCGTCTGTGTTGAAATACTATTTCGAACTGGTTTTTACCTAGCCGGTTTCTATTTGGATTCAAATCGGAATATTTTTACTTGTTGCTGTAGATGCGCGCATATGCGTGCCATTCGTTTACCCTGACTGTTGACAGTTCATAACTCATACACGTATAATATTACTACTAGGCTAAATGAGTGTAATGTGTGTATTATTCGCTTCATGCATGTTTTACTTCCTCTTTTCCATTCCTGGTGTATGCTGCCCGCGTGTTAGTGTAATAGTCCCTCCTTCAACTACAGCGTATGCATATATGTGGGTGGCATTTGCGTGTGCATGCGGCATGTGTGCATCGATAAAGATGGATTGTGTTGCATTTTGCGTGGTACACACGCGCACACATCCACACACGTGCCTGAATAAATATTGTAAATATGTTGCGCTTTTCAGTCAAAAACAAACAAAACAAAATAATAATAATAATAAAGACCGACTGATGACAGCTTGTCCTAAAACGGATCCTGCAATTCCATCAAGCCCGCACACACTTCCTTCGTCGATTAAGAGAAAAGCGAAGAAGAACAAATACTACTGCCGTAAGAAAGCGACCGACTTTGCTCAGTACCGTTGTGAGCCGGCCACGCTTGTGATGGCGCACACACGCACCAACAAACAAAGCCCGGCCATCTTGCTATTCGGGCAGCACGACGAAAACGCAACCATTGTCCCACATGTCCCACACAACCACATGTTCGCTGCTGCTGCTGCTGCTGCTGCTACTATATAAACTATTAGGTGCGGTTCGAGTGCTTAGTATTCCCACTGGGTGGCAGTATCGTAACCGGTGTCGACGAGCTTGAACGTACCGTTCTTGGTAGCGCCCAGGTAGCGGCCATCGCTCGAACGCAGACAGATGCGCGTTGGTTCGCGCAGCTCGATGAAAAAGCCATCGCACGGTACATCCGAATCGGCTGCGATGCCCTCACCGTCCACGCGCCAGTACTTGCCATTCTGACCTGCACAGTCCAAAAAAACAAAAGGCGAGAAGTGCAATGCAAAATTAGTACAGCAGTCGTCTCCCGAAACGCCATTTGCTTTTTGCAGTCTTACCCTTGAAATGGACGATACCCTTCTGGGCGCGCTCGACCAGGATCGTTTCGTAGATGGCTTTGTTGCATTCGAGCTTGTTGCTGCCCGGGGCACGATAACCAACGAAGCCCTGCTCGCACTTCAGCACCAGTATCGGCCGGTTGATCAGATAGAAGTAGAACTTGGTCGTCTCTTCGATCGCTTCCGCGGTCGCAAACAGATGGCCGGAGCGCTTGGTCGCCAGCAGCTTGCCGTTGTTGGCGCGGAACGACACGGAACCGTCGCCGTGCCATTCGAGCTCGAACAGTGCGTCGGCGGAGCGCCGGTTGCCGGTCGCCTGGATGCCGCCGCCGGTCGACAGACACCAGTAGCGATCCTGTGTGGTGCGCAGTGCCCACCGGTGCGCGGACCAGTCGAACTCGAGCTGGAACGTTTCGTTCTCGCCGATCTCGTCCTGGTTAGCCGTCACGTCCACGCCCTGCTTCACCGACACGTACTTGCTGTTGAGCGCGGCAATGAACGATGCCTGCGGCAGCGAGTCCTCCAGCGAGAACAGCTCGTCGCGCGTCACCGTCTGCGAGCGTGACTTCAGCACGGCCTTCGAGCCGATCGGCGACAGGTAGAGACCGTGCCGGTCGCGCAACGCCAGATGCCCGCTGTGGTACTCGGCCGAGAACAGACAATCGTCCGTGCACTTGTTCTCCAGCTTGCCGTTCGAGTTGAGATATCTGAAAGCAAAGCGAACAGGGAGCCACAAAACACAGATTGAATGGGGGTGAGCGAATACAAAACAAAAAAAAAGAAAAAGACGTAGCGCGCGTCTGCTGCTGTCCCCGATGCGACAACTTACTTGTTGTTGCACGTATGCAGCGCGTAACGCCCATCCTCGTCGGCGCGGAACTCCAGCGTAAACAGCGTGTCCTCGCCCCACGGAATGTTCGCATCAACGTGAATCTCGTCCTGCGTGTCGGACAGATGGGCGAACCGTTTGCGACCGACGGAGCGCAAGTTAACCTGCCGAAAGGGGTGACAAACCAAAACTCATTGTACCGGAAAAATTGGAAACCGAAGAAACTGTGCTCGATGATGACGCACTACTCACCTGCGGCCTAGCAGCCAGATGCACACTCCACAGTTCGCTCTTGCCCGGTGCCTTCGCCGTGCAGGTGAGCTTTTCCGGTGTGCCACCGAGGAAGTAGCCGCGCTGCTCGTTCTTCAGCGCCCAGCGGCCCGAATTGTCATCGGTGATGCTGATCTGGAAGCGGCTGCCCGCATCGCGCTCCTCCGACTCGCACAGCACATTGCCGAAGGTGTCCACCGACAGGTAACGGCCCAGGTGCGACTTCAGATAGATGATACCTGTTGCAAAGGCCGGAAAGGAACGATGCGCGGTGAGAAGAATTTTCGCACCTTCGGGAGGGGCGTAACGTTCAACAACAACAAACAAATAAACCAAAAACTAACATAAAAATAAATGGAAAGCTTCCATTTCTTCAACTATCCTCACCCACCATGCTCCAACCCCCCCACCCCCCTCTCTCTCTCTTTCCCGCTCTCCAACCCACTCTTCTTGGCTTTAATAAACATGCGAAAGGCTGGGCACGTGGTGCATGGAGCGCTGTTCACTCTACCAACACATTTTATTCGTTTCTCCATCAAACGCTTTTACCCAGCACACCACCACATCATCTTTACCACCGCAAACTGGGTACGGGCTAAGATCCAACCAACCGAATCGCGATGAAGATGCGCCCGCGTCCAGTCGCTAAAAGCGTGCCAATAAAAGGAAAGCAAAACGCGCGCCCGACAGCACGCACCGGTGCACGCGATCGCATCCGAAATATGCCCCAAGATGGGAGGAGGGCGGGGAGGGTGGTGAGGTGGTTCCGACGCAATCTAGGACGTTTCAATATAAAAATTCAGCCGGACCGTTGCCGCGGAGACGCTGGCTGAAATAGAAAACGCTCTGCACACCTGATAATTGGAGAAAATTCATGCACCCGTACACGGGCGTACACACAGCTACGAAGCGAAAGAAAAGCGAAGAAAAGCAATACGCAATTCCGGCGGGTCATCGAAATGACAGTAATTTTATGGGGAAAAAAACTGAAATCGGTATCTTTTGGCTTCGGAAGGCTCTAACCAAGCTTAAGGTAGGTTGGTGGTGGTGGCGGTGGTGAGTTTCAAGACGAAGCACAAAATCAATCAACCGTCCTAGTAGCTGTACTAACGGGGCACCCAACCCCCCAAACTGATCCGACGTCTCCAAACACCGTCAACTCTGGTCTCAACGTCTCCCACAAAAGCTACGGCATGTGTTGGGAGCTATTAATTATGATACAATTATTAACTCCCCCATCCAGTGTGCGCGCCCGGTAGGAACTTGTAGTTAGACGTTGCAAGCAGGCGAAGCGAAAAATCACAAAAAAAACACACACACACGGATACTTACTATCGCCGGTCGTGGACGGTTCGAGCGTCCAGAGCTGCTTCTTCTTGAGGCTCGCACCGTTCGCGTTCAGCTTGTAGCCGAACGTTTCGGCCGTCATGTATTTGTACTGGCCATTGATCAGCCCGATCGTCCACCAGCCCTTCTGCTGGTTCTGTAGCAGGATGTCACCGTTTGTATTTATCTCGTAGCCGGAACCATTCATGGTGGCGACGGTCGGTTGGAGATACAGGGTGGCTGCCTTCGATGCTCAACAGAGCCGCGTCACACGCAAAGAATCCGTAGATCGACAGGGACGGAGGGCACAGACCGTCGTCGAGGTGGTCTGGGAAGGTGGTGTTTTAGTGTGGTTCTGTAAATGGAGTCGAAATTAAAAGAAACGAAATTGGAAACAGATCAGTAAGTGCGTCCGCATATACACGTCCGTCGTCATCGTAGCAGAACGGCAAACATCGATTAATCTGCGCGTATTGTGCGAGTCGAGTGGTCTGGCAGGTCCCAGCCATATTCCCGATAGGGACGTCTGTCCCCACAACCTTCCCAAGAATGTTTTAAGAAAGAAAAAACACACACAAAACAATAGCATTCCTTTTGCCGTTCGTGCGTTTGCGTTCCCTTTATTAAGACACCTTCTTCTCCGGCGAATTGAACCGACCGGAGCGTCCGACTAGCAGAGTTCCGGCGAATCATTGGTAATGCACTGCACGTTCTCACTGGTGTCAGTTTTGTTGTTTTTTTTTTTTTTTTGCTGTCTAGGCAAACAACTTGATAAACCGAGCTCGCACAAAGCGATTGCAGTTGGTTGAGGCTGCCCATTTGGAATAACGACCACTTCGACAACATTCGCCCTCGCTTCCCGCACACCATCATCCCAATGACTCAGTGCACAGGACATTGCAGGATGGGTGCGAGATCTCGCACCGGAAGTTAATGTCATCAACGCAACACACACACATGTACACACGCGCACAAGAAACACGGAACAGACATATTGCCAAGGGTCACTCCGCGCAACAGGGTTGAGGTTAGGGAAGTTGATTGAAGAAGCTGTAGGTGGAGGAGTTGAAGTTGCCCCGGACGTGGAAGGAAGTTGCACCGAATGTCTTCACGCAGCAAACACAACGCATCCTATTCACCTCTTGCTGCTGTACCGTACACACCAAACACCCACAAGTAACGAGGAACGACTTCAGCCTCGTGCGGACTTCACCTGCAGACTGTGGACGGTATGCGCCCGTCAGCCATGCCCGAGGCTCTGCTGGCAAGACGCACACCGGAACATGACTCGCCGTGTCCAGCTCTCTCTCTCTTTCTTTCTCTCTATCTCCACACTCCCACCACTCTTCTCCTTCCCCAGCAAAGATCTTTTTCTCCGTCGCTTCTTTCTCTCTTCTTTGCCCATCCGCTCACCAACCTCGGACCTGGCTCGTTGCGCTTCGATTCGCACCGGTCGAGGAAAAGCCTTTTACTGCCCTGAGTCATATGGACACCACCACCACCAGCACCACGGCGGACACGGGTGAGTGGTGTATCCACAAACTTAAAACAGTGATGCCCCTAAAACCCCAACCAGACGGTTTTTGCCACTATTAGACATGAAACTTTATTCTTAATCATACCGAACACACCGTTGAGAGGAGAGAAGAATCGATTAGCGAGTCGAATACCCTTCCGGGTATTTCATGACTCATGCATCTCACACAGCACCGCTTGTCGATTAGCCGGCTTATCGTGTGCTTTCCTTTGTGCTGGCGTTTGCACATTTCCTACGGACAGGACATACTCGACAAGGCCGTACACGATAAACGCACAAAACGAAGCATAACCACCAACCGTTGTGGCAGACTGATAACGATGGCCGATTCTGCAGTTCGGTCCGTTGTGTCTTAAGAACTACGCTGATAAGGTATTGATACTACGGGGTAGAAAACTGTGTGGGCTGCGCTAAAGCAAGATGCATGCTCTTAGACATCGTATGCTTGCCTTCTCCAATATATTTATAGACATTCGGAAGTTTGGCTCCATGTCTTTCTGCGATTCAGAGCGAATTCCAATAAAATCTCTGCTTCCATATGCTCGATGCCAAAGGTGCATTCGCTTTCTGTGACACACAGGATGTGTCACGTACCGTCGAACATCGTGTCATCCAACCATGAGTAAGTGTGTCTCCCGAGCGTCGTCGTCGTCGTCGTGCCCGTTTCCAGAATGCTAATGTTGGAAGCAACCAATGGCTTCCCGATGCCGCCCATGAGTCACACACTTCCTTGCCACTTCCCAAAGCTCCCCTCTTCCCACCACCCACACCCTCATAAAGAATCGGATGCATCCGGTAGGACTTTCCGCAATACGTTGGACGGTTGGTTTCCTGCCTTTACCATGTGCCTCTACAATGCGGGCATTCTTACAGGCTTAGGGACACGACCCCAACAGCGGACAAAGGCGAGGGTATAAAATAAAGAATAGCGCTTGAAAGTAAAACGAACGTAGGCAAGCCAACCAAACTAATAAAAAAAAAACAAACGAAACCCCCGACGAGTGGATTTTCAACCAGCAACAAAAACCACGGCGACGCTCTCTCAAGGTCAAGAGCAGAGAAGTATTTTTTTAACAACCACACACACACACACACTCACAAAACCCTTATCACCCCCCTTGGTGCATACATCATGTGCGTTTTCCATGTATTTTTTTTCTTTATTCTTCCTGCGTTTCTCATCGGAGTCGCGCTTTGTTCCAATTTCAACACAGCATTTTTCTCTCTCTCTTTCTCTTCTGCAGTTCCGGCCATAAACGAAATGCAAAGAATGCTGCAGAGCACACTCAACTGTGTCTGGGCGGTAAGATGCTCGCTGCGTGCGTGGAAAAGCTAACGGGAAACCAACCTCCCGAAACACCCCCAACCTCCCCCCCCCCCTGTGTTGGCTGACGCAAACACACAGTGAAAGCGCGGGCCCGTGCAGCAGCGCTGGAAAATTGGATGA
>CM032179.1:6846210-6909434 GCA_018908115.1 Anopheles rivulorum
TTGTGGCAGACTGATAACGATGGCCGATTCTGCAGTTCGGTCCGTTGTGTCTTAAGAACTACGCTGATAAGGTATTGATACTACGGGGTAGAAAACTGTGTGGGCTGCGCTAAAGCAAGATGCATGCTCTTAGACATCGTATGCTTGCCTTCTCCAATATATTTATAGACATTCGGAAGTTTGGCTCCATGTCTTTCTGCGATTCAGAGCGAATTCCAATAAAATCTCTGCTTCCATATGCTCGATGCCAAAGGTGCATTCGCTTTCTGTGACACACAGGATGTGTCACGTACCGTCGAACATCGTGTCATCCAACCATGAGTAAGTGTGTCTCCCGAGCGTCGTCGTCGTCGTCGTGCCCGTTTCCAGAATGCTAATGTTGGAAGCAACCAATGGCTTCCCGATGCCGCCCATGAGTCACACACTTCCTTGCCACTTCCCAAAGCTCCCCTCTTCCCACCACCCACACCCTCATAAAGAATCGGATGCATCCGGTAGGACTTTCCGCAATACGTTGGACGGTTGGTTTCCTGCCTTTACCATGTGCCTCTACAATGCGGGCATTCTTACAGGCTTAGGGACACGACCCCAACAGCGGACAAAGGCGAGGGTATAAAATAAAGAATAGCGCTTGAAAGTAAAACGAACGTAGGCAAGCCAACCAAACTAATAAAAAAAAAACAAACGAAACCCCCGACGAGTGGATTTTCAACCAGCAACAAAAACCACGGCGACGCTCTCTCAAGGTCAAGAGCAGAGAAGTATTTTTTTAACAACCACACACACACACACACTCACAAAACCCTTATCACCCCCCTTGGTGCATACATCATGTGCGTTTTCCATGTATTTTTTTTCTTTATTCTTCCTGCGTTTCTCATCGGAGTCGCGCTTTGTTCCAATTTCAACACAGCATTTTTCTCTCTCTCTTTCTCTTCTGCAGTTCCGGCCATAAACGAAATGCAAAGAATGCTGCAGAGCACACTCAACTGTGTCTGGGCGGTAAGATGCTCGCTGCGTGCGTGGAAAAGCTAACGGGAAACCAACCTCCCGAAACACCCCCAACCTCCCCCCCCCCCTGTGTTGGCTGACGCAAACACACAGTGAAAGCGCGGGCCCGTGCAGCAGCGCTGGAAAATTGGATGAAAAAGTCGAGCCCCCCCCCCCCTTCCCCTTTTTATACGCACAACCCCCCCCCCCCCCCCCCCCCCTCCACACCATCAATGCATCGCGCAGTTGCTCAGGCGCGTTCAGCAAACGATCGCAATCTTTCGCCAATCATTCCCATCTCTTGTGTGTGTGTGTTTTTTTATTGTGTTGCGCGGATCATTTTTCGCGATCTCGACGCACATGTGTTTCAATGTTTTGTTTTTCTTTTCTTTTTTCGTGTGCACCATCTCTCTCTCTGTCTCTCTTTCTTTTGTTTTCCTTTCACGCAGACCAGACCACTCGCTATTCATATATTCTCCCTGTCTCGCTTTCTTTCTTACATCTCCATCTACGGGATCGCTTCTTAACGACTTTCTTTTTTCCCTTTCACCCGCTTGTTTTCTTGTTTTTGCTTCATTTTCCCGCTCCACCCATTACCCCTACCCGCTTTTGCACCACGTACTCCACGGCCCGGCCACGGTGCACATTTTTCTTTTTACGGTTTTTCCATCCGCCCGGGTGTTTTGCTTTGTCGAACGGTAACGATGGGTGTGCTCTCCCTCATCACGATGCAGGCGGCTATGGTTTAGGCAAAAACAAAACCAGCGCGGGTAGCACACACGATTGATGCATTCATCATCAACTCCAGCACCCCTTCCCCCTTTCACCGCATTGTCCAAGCCCCCCCCTCTTCGACTCCATCCATCGCATTAAGGGAATGGAAGCACAAGCAGCAAATTAAATTAAAAATATTGTAGCGCGAACATCAACAACAAACCACATCCACCAGGCACCGATTTTACCAAATGCGTTTGGACACCATGGCGAAATATGAGCACAACAGTGACGATCAGCAGACGGCCGAACCGGGGTATGCCACAAACCGCATAGGTGTGTGCGTGTGCGGTAAAGTGTCGAGAAAGGGGGAGTGGGGAGGGGGGGGGGCACATAAAATGCATAAACAGTTTCGACCAATCGAACACCAACACACTTCGAGCAGCTAATTGACTCCACTAGCCGCAAACTAATGAAGATCGCGTTGCGGGCCAGGGACAAAGCGGAGCGACCGATATAAAAAATATTGCCTCGCGTAACAAGAGACGAACGCACGGCGCATCGCAAAGAAACGCACGAAATGGAACAACATTGTCTTCGCCATCATTTGCCCGGTTTGCCCTCAATATGTACCCGTCAAAAAGAGAGCGAGAGAGAGAAAAGAAAACAAAAAGTTAAGGAAAACAAAAATCTGCGATCAATTTTTGCAAGGCGTTACAAGATAACCTTAACCACCCTGAGGAGCCCCTGACTACCGGGGGCCACCCGACTGAATGTGCGCGCGCACGTTCAGCAACAAAGCTGGCTGCTGCCGGCATTGTTTTCTTTTTTTTTATTTTGGGGCCACGGAAACCGTAAAATGGTAGAAAGGTGCACTAACCGTAGCATACATACAGGCGTACCCAATTAATCTACGACCCCTGGAAATGATCACACATCGAACGGGGTTGCAGAAAATGTGTAGAGGGAAGAAGAAAAGGGGTGAAGGTAATGGGGAAAAAGATGGGGAGATTGTTTTGGGGTGTAGTAAAATACAGAATTAATGTACCGAATTACCGTTACACACATACACACACACATACACACCGTCATGAGAGCAGTATATGGCACTGTAGAGAAGAAATTAACCCGGGTTTTGCTTTACCGTCGAATGGTTTTTTTTCTTTCTATCTTTTGCCTGATCGACCATAATGAGCAGTTTTGCTTCGTATTTGTGTGCACAGAATTGTACTGCTGGAAAACCATCTTTTTTTTAATGTTTATTTCCATCAGCCTGCATGCAGGCAAACCGCACTACAGCATCGTTGCCTTAAAAAGTGCATTTCTTGTCGCTGCTAACTATTAGCACATTCATTCGCTAATGTTGATATATTGGATCGGAAAGATGAATCATAGAAACCCCCTCCCCCCTCCCCCATCCACCATCTTTTGGGACAGTTGATGGGGGGGGAGGAAGGGGGTTGATGTTTTCTTCACCCTTTTTTGGCGCGTTTGTTCCTTTTCCGCTTTGTGTCTCTCGTTCGTCATCAATCATTAGAGCGTCCGTTTATATCGGCCCGTTCGGGCCGCACACAAATGGCCTCTTTTTGCTATTCCCCCCCCCCCACTCACCCACCCTCTCTGCCTTACCCCAAAAAACTGCCCTGGTAGTGCTAGTAGCGCTTTCTTCTTTTTCGGGCTGTGTGATTATTTATTTACACTTAATTTTCCACTCGCCGGACCAATATATACTTGGTGCCCCGGTGCCGTTGCCTAATTAGATGTAACTGTAACGGAGGCTTTCGCTTCGGGGGCAGGATGGATGGACAGAAGAGAAGTTTGAAGAAGAAAAAAAAACGCACCGGACACACACACACACATATATATATACAAACGTACAGCGGGAATAACCTGTGCAGCTTCCTCGGTCGGTCGGCAAAGAAGAAAACATTGGAAAATCCCTGCCAATTTGGGTTGCTCTTTGCAGTGGTTTCCGTCATAGCCTCACACAGCGATACCATAGTGTGTACCAGTGTGGCGAGCGGCTGGGCTTCAAAAACGGGATATTTTTGGTGTGTTGTTGCTGTATTTTTCGCAAAACGGTACCACACACCTTACATAAAATTGTGCTCCCAAACACGAACACACACGCGCCAGCAACCGTGCATATACAACACACATCTATGTATGTTTGAATTGCAGGCTTTAGGCATTTAGGCTTTACTGTTGCGTTCCTTCTATTAAGCTTCAAAAAGCAACAACAACAACAACAACAAAAACAAAAAAATAAAATATGGCGCTCCCGGAAAATGGCGGAAAAAAAAAGTTTGCACCACTTCCGCTTCCAAGCCCATCAACACGCACACACCCGTGGTGCAGAACGGTTGGCCAGCACGGGAGTGAAGGTACATTCTGATGGTTATTATAATTTTCCACTGCATTCGGTTGCCGCTGCATCGCATTCCTTTCCCTTCACGCTACCCACACCCTTCCGGGTGAGGGTGAAGTGGTGGGACGAGGTGAGGTGGTGGTGGGTTTGCGGAAAGGGTCCACAATTGGCCAATTTGTGCGAGTAACGGGAGTGGCAAATGGAGCGAAGGCAAACGCTTTTTCTTTCTCCTTCACCGAAAAACAGCGGTGTAAAAGATTTCGATCGGTATCTGTAAAATTGCAGATTAAGCTTAAGATTTTATGGTTGTTTGCGGTCAAACCCCCCCCCCCCCCCCCCCTTTTGAAAAGGTTCCGCCTCGGTCATATTTGCCCCTATTCCAATGCCCAAATTGCACCAAAACGAGAGAAAGCGCTGTTGCCTTATGGGACCGCGTATAAATATAAATTGTTCTTGTTTCGTTTTTCGCTGTCTTGAAACGATGAATGAAAGATAAATTGCTGCCCCGCGTTTTGTGGCGATAGAATGCTTTGAAGTGCTCAAAATAGAATGAACTGTGCGTGCGGGAAAACTGGAAAGTGCGAAACGCATAACTGCAATCATATGCAACGTCCACAAGCAACCCGAACAGATGACTCACCGCTGGAACGGAGAACATTGCAAATATGCGCTGCCGGCTTTCCAGGGTTTTTACAGGCTTTACAGGGGGTACGTCATCAAAGGAAAAGACGCGCGAGCACGCACACACATGTACACCATTTGTGTATATTTGGGTACCGTTCATAAACACAAACGAATGTCGCGCTGCTTCCAGAGTGCAACACCATCATGCCACTCGGGACGCGGCCAAATACGCAGACGACCGTGAAAACCAAACACACTCACAACGTAAAGCGAGAGCAAAACCCATCTGCACAACACATTTCTGGCTCTATTTTCGTGCACAGGAGGAAAATATTCCCTCCAGACCCATCGAAACGATGTATCGGTCGTGATGAGAATCCTCTGAATATTATGAGGGGGTTTTTCCTACACAAAATGTCATTTAAAACTCACGTGGTAAAGGAAGTGAGAAGCAGTATGCTGTTGAAGAAGCAAAGCTAATTTTAAGCTGTCACATATTTAAGAATCCTATGTACAAGAAAGTTCTATTTCCTCTCGTAAAGATGAAAAAATGTCTGCTATCTGCATTACGTTCCCAGGGGTAGGACCGATCCCGTATTTTTAGCGTTCCCGGTCTCTAACGCGTCTACACGGATGGATCGGTTTCTTGTCCGGTTGCTAGGATACAGCGCACAACGCACAGGACACACGTTGACATGGCAATAGAGGGACAAAATAAGAACACATGCTCTCGTGCTCTTTCACGTCTCTCACCCTTTTAACGATGGATATACAGCACGATTGCGCAGTAGTACGCGGTTACGATTAGCAGGGAATTAGCACACAAACCATAGAGCGAGCAAGGCAAATTGTTGTATGTGGTGCTGCGTATATTTTATCCAGGGTGCGGCCAGCGTATACCGGACGGTATTAGAATACGAAATAGACACACTTCAGTATGAAGTTTGTTTGTTTTTTTTTCTTTCTTTGTTTTGTTGTATCCCGAACGACAGATGGGGCGCTGTTCCTTTGTCGCCTTCACAACATTGCTGCAACAAACAGCAAACCTTGCATTTTCCATTTCCAAAGGCAAACGAAGCCGGGGGAAAAAAACACACACACGTCCGGACAATATGCCGCCGGAAGCGCAGCGCTAGCAATGGAGGTAAATAGAAGATGATGTGGGGTTTGCCGGCATTTCGTTTCTAAAAATAAGCATATTTAATGATGGGCAAAAGTTCAATAGCCGCAATCCTTCCGAAACCGCACTCATAGGTGAAGGCTTCACCACCTTCGGGGCTTTACCACGCTTCTCCTTTCTTCCGTACGCGCCCGTACGAAGAATGGCCGTGAACGAGATGCATCAGCATTCGAAGATGCGGCGGTGGTGTTGTTTTCTTTTCGATGCTGTTTTTTATGTTGTAACGTCTACATCGCTGCGATGCTGGCGGCCACCATTTGGCGTGTACGACCCGAGATATGCGGTACCCACGGGGTAGAGGTCGATCGATTAATCGTTCCATTTTGCTGCCGCCGGGTCGTTTACCCGCTGGGTGCGTTTTAAAGCTTATCTCCAAACCTTGGGGTGTGGGGCCGAAGATACAGGAAACTGTAACTGTCAGTGGTAACGTCAATAGACTATTTCTGGCAAGTATGCTGCTGTAGTAAACAGTTAACATTTAACGTTTGATAGTTTGCATGCGGTTCACCATACTAGAGGCTGGCTCGGTGAGGCCGCACCGGCGCATTAGGCGATCGCGGCGCATGGGAACTGGGATGAAAGCAGCCCAGGCCAGGTACCGTTTCTAAAGTGACGTTAGCAGGCCCCTGGTCTGGAGCAGATGACGGATCTCGCGCACCGTCATTCACGATGAGTGCCGAAGCAGCAGCGCACAAGCGAACGCGAGTGCTGGAAAGGAGGCACACACGCAATCGCGTACGCTTTGGACAGGCCGGGTATAGTATAACTGTACCGGAGCGCAATTGCTTGAGGCTGTGTTTGTGTTACGCTTCTGCGATTACGCTTCAGGCACCATATTACCCATCGTTCATCCGCTTGTGGAGAAGATGGAGGCTAGAGAAACCTCTGCCGATCGCACTACACACCATTACGCTTTCTTTTTCCTTCTCGCTCTCTTGCTCTCTTGCTCTCTCCCTCTCTCTTTCTCTCTCTCTCTCTTTCTCTCTCTCTTTCTCTCTCGCTCTCTCTCTCTGGGTGCGCTTGTTGGTGAACGCAGTGCATTGGCCGATCCGCAGACGGGTCTCCTTCCGCATTGACCATGACCGTGGTAGTGAGTGCGCGCGTCTGTCTCACTGCTAGGCGTCCATCTTCTTCACCATCAAACCGCGCGCACAGCTCGTGATGTATTGCATGCGTTTCTCTCGCAAGCCATTGTTATGCCTACCCAAACACGTTGATTATTATCACACACGCATCACACGCGTTGCTGGGCGACCGTAGTGGTAAGGAAGGAAGGCAGCACATTTGCCAGACACCGACCCCGACGACCAAAGAAGCCAGTACGCGAAAGCACTCAACCCAAGCGCCTAAACGTGCCCGTGGAGTCAACGCTCAGCACACTCAGTAGTAGTGGTTGACACAATGCAGTGCGCGCACTAACGAGATTGAGATTGAAGGATTAAAAATGCAATATTATGCATGCATACACAGCCAGATCCACTTCAGCCGCTGCTGGCATGCACCCTACCAGATGAGGCAATTCTTGCGCGGGTGTTGTGTTGCGCGTTCACAATAGGACAGCGCAAGCAACCCTGCACAATGGTGGAAGAGGGCTTGGAAGAAAGATGTGAAGATGTGTACCACTGCACATACCTGGGTCTAGGAGGGCCTTTCTCCCTCGGCCAGCAAGGCACGGCGCGCGTTTGGTCTGTACGCCCAAAGCCGCCGTCTGGGTGCATTGGTGCATGGGCGCCGCCACTGCACGCCGCCATGTGCATTGCGTGTATGCCTTTAATAATCACCCGGATGATGATGGAGAAGGTGGAGAAATTAAGACTGTGCTGTGGAGGAGCGGGAGGGGGGGGCGGGGGAGAGGGGTGCTGGGGTGGAATGAAATTGGTTGGGCTGCGAGACAACCGGGCAGGTAGTTAAGCAGCCCCCAAAGCTACTTAATCAAGACCCTAATATACGGACTAAGAGGGAAACGAAGCAGAGATCGGCGGAAAGGGTGGTAGTAGACAAGGTGGAAGCAAATTGAAAGAAAAACATGAATAAAGCACCGATCCGAGCTCCCCCATGTGCGCGCACGGTGAGGTGAAAATCCCATCCCAAAGGCAGCGTCCCCCTTCTTCACTCCAACCCCCCCCCCCCCCCCCCCCCCCCCCCCCCCCCCCCCCCCCCCCCCCCCCCCCCCACCCCCACCACCCCTCCGTTTCCCATCGGCTAGCACAAGCCGCAATTTTCGAAAATCCATCATCTTCTCCACCCATCATTAGATCTGGATGTGGGGAACAGGTAACTTTCCAATCATATGCACGCGCACACACACACACACACGCACAGCTTGGCACCGGTTTACGCATAGGGAAAAGGAAGAGAAAGCCGGGCGCGCGAGTGATGGAATCGTTTGGAGCTTGGACTATGGAAACCAGTAGCGAAATAAGTGAGGTTAGATTACGTTATACCACACCAGCAGATAATAATTACGGAACGTGCGGGACAGATCAAGCGAACCGCACTAGCCGGATGCCATCTTGTGTCACCGGGCAATCCCGTCCACGTGCAGTCTCGCCTCACACGTTCTAACACCGGCCGGACCGGACACTTTTTGTGGTGGAATTTCTGTTTTGGAATCTCGTGTCCATCACGAGCTGTCAAGCGGGAAGATCGCGTGACGCATGCGACACGATACTCCGAGATCATTAAAACGAAACATGTGCTGCAATGCTATTCTTCTAACTCGTTTGCTAGTTATGACAGTTCTGCAGTTGAGCTGCTTGGAATGCAAGTTGGCAGAAAAACAGGAACAGAGATTTAAAATAGAGTATTTTTATAAGGATCCTTTCGCTTCTCCATCATGGCTAACGATCCGTAGCCAATCGACGAGCTTCAAACCATCGAAACCCCGGCATGGTTTTTACACAACAGCACACAACCGAAACCGGATATATGCCGGGGTTGCGCTGCTACGAATTGAAAATACATATTAATTCACAGGCAGTGAGCAAGACAACCGCGGACCGGTGTAAAAAGGCAACGCAACAGCGTCGGATGGTGGAGAGATCCGCTGGACAGTGTGTTTATGGCATCCAGCGCAAACAAAACCCCAACAAAATAAAAAAAAAACCGGCACACGATTTCGGGTGCACAATAAAAAACAATCCCCCCGACACACGAAACAGATAGAAAATTGTATTAATAAACCGAGAAAAAAAAAGGCACACAAACGGGAAAGGGTATCAAAAACCGCAAGCGGGGTACGGATTGAACAGAAAATATGCTGCAAGAAAATATGCACGAAAACCGGAACAACCGGAGTTTGAAGAAAAATATCCCACGAAACAGGCAAAATAGGCAATCGGATACTGAAAATACAAATTGACACAATGAAAAAAAAAAAACAACAGCACTTAACTCGAAGTCGATGACAACGGGCACACGCTGTCAAATAATAAAAAGTATCGAGACGGTAAAGAAAAATAACAAAAAAAAAAAAAATGCGGCATAAAAAGAAAAGCAACACAAGCAAAACGAGCCCTGCACGTTATGGAACGGTTTCTTTCGAAAGTCTTGCACGGAGCTTACGGGCACCCTGGTGAGGGTCCCCAACTGTCAACTGGAACTCGAACCCATACTGACAGGGAAGAGAGACCGGATGGTACAGTATGGTGTAGCTGAAAAGCTATTCTGTTTCCTTTACTGCTCAGCTACCCAACAAGCCCCTAACAGAATATTGGAGAATAATCGTTTCCAAGTCGTTCCTGCCGGATAATTGACAGAAATCTTCTGGAGCGTTGAAAATGTTTGAGACGATTTTTGGTTTATGGTAGATATTATTACGCACCATCTCCGAACATGTGCGCTTCAAGGTTCCGAATACAAGCAAAAAGACCTCCACAGCGCATTTTTCTATGCTCGATTGCACACCAAACCTCCAAAGTGTGCAAGCGTCTGGATGAACTCCCGGTTGCAGACATTGGATGATGGAGAAGGAGATTACACGTTTTTTTTTTGGGCTCTATAATTGGGCAGCCAAAGGCAGGGTCTGGTGGTACTGATCATCATCATCAGCCCGATGGTTTGGTGAGATGTTGCCTGGCAGCAACACTTCCCGATATACCGGTGCGAATTGAAAGACCAGCACCATGCATAATTATCCTTTTTTTTATTCCCAGTGCGCTAAGGGGCAAACGAGGAGTTCCTTCTTCGAGGAACTCGGACAAAAAATGTACATTCATTAATGGTGCACGGGCGTGTTTAGCAGATGTGGAGAGGATGGTGGAGAACACCAGAACAATTTTTCTTTATTTTTACTCTAGAGAAAACATTCAGAAATATAAAAGATTTTTGTTGGGTATTCTAAACAAGTGTCGTAAAACATCGTCTTCAATCAAATGATACTCGATATGCCAAAGAAAGATATGTTTGGCAAATCGGAAGGAGAAGCATTAAACATAAAATACGCTTTACGTGTCTTCCTGATTGGCTGTCAGTTGACAGGAACTATTATTCCAGCGGAACTACCGGTAATCAACCTGCTCAAATATTATTCTTTTCGGGACTACAAAATATTGGTCGGAAATTGACATCAATCAGCTTTCCTTGTGCCCCGCGGTAGATTTCGCTGGGTATCGATCAATCTAAGCTATCTTGGGAAGTGTAGTCAAACTGCCTGAAAGTTCCGGTTGCAAGCGCCCCTGACAAGTGATGCGCGGATCAATGTGCGCTAATGGTACGTGAAAACGTTTCCTTTTTCGCGGTGACGCACAGGCAGCAGTCGCTTGACTTTTGACTCTTCGATGTGTTGCGTTTTACGTTTCGGCCACTTTTATACAGCACTTTTTTATATATTTTCCACTACGTTTATATGTACATCCCATTCTTCGAACCAACAAACAAAAACCTCAATTAGTGAGCAGCAGCACCAACCATTGGCCTTCGTTTTTTTTTGTTTTTTGCGCGATGCAAATAATGTTTCCTCACAATTGGTAGAAAATCTTTTACGGCAAGCCTTATTATCCCCCCGGCCACCATTGCCAATCCGCTCTCCCCCATTCATCCTCCCCTTCCTAATGAGCAGGCGCAGCGCGGTTTGCGCAAACATAGAAAAACATGTTTCGCTTATCGGCTGTGGCGCATTTGTTTGCCCTTTTTTTTTCCTCCTCTTAGCTCGCATTTTGTGTGCTGCGGCAACTTTCTGCTCTCGTTTGCACACCACTCTGTGGTACACTTGCTTCTGACTGGAATTGGGTTGGATGCAGCACCATAAAAGAGAAATGGAAAGAGGAGAAGAAACATACAAAAAAAAGAACATACACACTCACTCACAAACACGAGAAGCAACATGTTTGGAGCGTGTGTATTATATTTTCCTTTTTTTTTCTCACCATCACCAGCAGGATCTGGGCAAGAGAAATCACCCAAAGCGAGAGACACGACGCAAAATTCAAATGCTGCCACGTGTTTTCCCAAGCACGTGCTCTCTATGAAACTAATGTGTAACAATTGATGCAGAAACGATTAAATTATTTGTAGTGTTACACTATCAGCATTGTATGGTGTAAATCCTTGAATTCTGCGTTACTGACGGAACCGTCTCCAGTCTTCCAGCAGTCTAACAAGTATTCCCGAACCTGTTTCTCCAAAAAAGGAGCGACGACAGCGAATACCATAATACCAAAGGAAGCATGTGTTCATATGGCTGTGCGGCAAAGAATAATTTGCGAACGTATCCGCACGAGACGCAGCAGAGACCAACAAAAGCCAAATGATGGAGAGAAGCACTGCCATTGCGAGCCCAAATGGGCAGCATTAGCCTCTGTTAAGCCGCGGATGCGAAGATGAACCGACTTGCAGGTGAGAAGCAGCGCAACACAAACAGGTGCATTGACAGCAACACGTCTGCAACGCGTTTCGTCTCATCGCGGACAGCAGGACCGATTCCCGATCCTCCGGGCGCACACAAATCATGACATTTCGCCGATGAAACGCACGATCGCGCTCATCTGGATGAGCGCCTCTCGCAACACTCGATCGATCGTCAACTGAATGTTCCGTTTACGGTGAGTGTAGTGCGTGTAGTGCCACTCACATTTGCTTCTCTCACGGCACGGTACAGGTAAACAGAGCGAAAGCAGCACAGCACAGCTATATATATTTTGCGCTTTGTTGTTAAATGCACACTACCACTCACATACGCACATACTGGCTTTAGGCCCGTGAAGAAGGCAAGACGGGCAAACAAAACAGTGCGCGTTCATGACTCCTTAATTGTGCCGGTACGCACAATCACCCTACGAGACTTTTTTGTTAGCCTTTCCTTTAAATTATTATAAATCGCAAACAAATGAACAACAGCAACAAAAAATTTACTAACATACTGCAAATTATTACTTCAAACTGGAATGAAGAATAATTTTCTTCCCACCTAATATTTAGATTTGTTTTGTTTTTTTTTTGTTTGTTTGTTCATGTTTTATGTTCTCTTCCTACCGTGGATGGTTTCCTTTAACGCTCGTTACGCTTTGTGCCACGGATGCGCAGACCGCGGGAGGAACAGAAAAAAGGTTCGTTGCACGGCGTTTCCCTTTGCGCAGTCACGGTGCCATACCCACTGCCTTTCTTCTTCTTTCGTCTCCTTTTTCGATTCCTGCCTCCCTCACGCTTTGCTCCCTATTTCCTTCACACCCTTGTCTGGGGTTATGCAGCAGAGTGTTCGCTTGCCGGGTGAAACAACCTTTTGCAACTATTCCTAGTAATACCCTTTGTTCTGCTAATCAAATAACAATCTAGCACGGAACCACCGTATGCTACCCAGGTGGATACGGGGCAATAGCGAAACGAAGGAACCTTTGGAAGGCGCACAAGCACCTTCCAAAAACAACCGTCCAAGCAGTCAAAGACCTTTCGCATATTCCTGTTTAGGGATGCACAAACAAAACGAACCCGTCTAGGTGGTAATGCGCCATAGACGACGTAAAAACGGAGTTTTCATAGACAGCTTAGCGTAGCGAAGAACTTTGAATATTACTTTTAAAATTGTTATTCTAGTTGCATCCACCAAAAAAAAACCAGATGAAAAAATAAGCAATCTGTAATGCATTAAAATTGGTGAAACGTGCATCGTTTTGCAAGTGATTTCAAGAGGTAAAATACTAATTTTCCCTCCCAAAAAAAAAATATCAGATATATCTTCAGAAATATCAGAAAACAGGACGATAACATCAGAGGTGGATGAGAAGCACGGGAAGAAGAAAAATGTATAACACATCCACACACTGACACAACGTCTGCGTCCGTTAAGCACGGTTTGTTTTTTTCTCTTAACACAAACACGCACAAACACACCTTTTTAGGAGAATTTTCATGCAACCAGGCATGCGCACAGAATGAAGTCATCAGGATGTGAAGAAGCACCGAGACACAAAAACGGACTCCCATCGGTATGACACCGGCCGGTACTGTGTACGCCGTTGGAAGTTCGAAGGGATACAAATGGAACAGAATTTCCGAAAAACAAAATAAGATGTAATGCCTACCGCAAAGGACGCCGCTTGGATGGGTGTGTGTGTGTGTTGTTGAGCTGGATACGGTAGTTGTTTGTGGACGTAGCAGCAGCAGCAGTCGGAATGGTGATGAACAGCCGCACAATCAGTAGGTAGAGGTAGTACAGATAGTTGCTAGTAGACTGGCTGTGGCAGTGACGTGATCCTGGGCGGTTGGGTTGATAACAACGCTTTTCTCACAAACGCAACTTTTAACGCACACTGTTAGGTTGTTTTCTTTCGTATCTTTCTCTCTGCGCTGTGTGTTTACCGCGGCAACAGAACACGATCTTTGGCTTAAGGACACCACGATGTACCGATGCACAGATTTGGCAGATTTGATTAAATTTGGGACACACCACTACGCATGAACGGAACGACAGGATGGAAAACGCGTACGCGACGTGGGTAACGAATGCCCGACAATAAACACTGCGTACTCGAGGCTCGAGAGTTTCTTCACCTTTTCGCTACTACGCTGGGTCTAGACGACGCTCCTGTCGGGTCGGAGGGGAAGAAGGAGGCCTGACCGTTTGGTATGAACGCTTATTGTGGTTTGATCTTGGTTTGATTGATACCGTCCTGTACCGGAGGACCTGTGCGAAGCAGCGTTGGCTTAAGCAACAGTGTACGGTGAGGAGTTTGGTTCGACTACTCGAAACGGTAGAGCTGAACGGAGCGTTCGACTTGGCTGACGGAGCACAAATGAAGTTGGTCGGCGTGCCGCTTACACAGTTATTAGTAACGGAGCGCATCGGCCGACACGCACCACACCACCACCACGCTTAGCCACCGCACACACCGACAACGCCGAACCACCCGCAACGCACGGCAGAAAGAGAGCAAGAGAGTGAACGCGAACCTCTCCCAAATTTAACGCGGCCGGCGCACTCACCGCTGTGTGATGCTGCAAGGAAGAAACCAGGAAAACAATGCGTGACCCAGGCACCGCATCACTGGAATTGGGATGCGTTCAAGCTAAATTTTCTTATTATTCGGCAAACCGCATGCAGAGAGAAAAAAAAAACATGAAACTAGACTGAAAGTGTGAAAGAGTGCGGCATGCGATGCTGCACCGTCGGCGAGAGAAAGATGGGAAAGCTTTTCTGCAAAAGCTCTAACCGAAACGCGAGAGTGAATGCGTGGGTTCTCTCACCAACAGCGTGCAGGGTTCGCCTCTGGGATGTCATGACGCTTGATTTTTAACATTTACATTTTTATTTTTAAAAACTGAACAAATACAAAATGTGAATTTTCAACAGTAAGCAAATTAAAATCTTCATACATACTACCAATTCTTCGAAACAAGTGTCTGCAATGTACATTAAACAAACTGGGAGGCGCTCGTAAATACCCCTGTTGTACGGAAAAAAACAGCACAAACACAGAGCTCTTGCGCATTTTCCCGGCGTGAAGTTCGCCACCGTGAAACAAGAGCTGCTCGTTTCGGGTGAGGTCGATGAGCTTCCGGTGCGAAAGGAACGCCATGAAGCTTCAGCCCGAAAGGTGTGATAAAAGTTGCAATCACCTACCGCTCATTCAACCGGAGCACGGTAGCCGGATATTGCCGGGCAAGACCGATCGATGCGATACAGGATTTCCCGCATCCTGCAGGGAATGAAGGAAGCAAAGCACAAAAACAAAAAGAGAGAGAAACAGAGCGACGAACGTTTGTTCGAATGGTGGAAATTCGTGGAAAACAATGCTTCTTTTCTTAGCCGAGTATCGGACGGTACGGTACGCCTTAAAATGCATCATGCCGCATACTTTTCTTCCGCGGTGAGGAAACGTGGCAGTGAACGAGAGCCGCGAAAGGGTTAACGTTGGGAAGGTTGGAAAGCTCATGAAATTTTATTTTATTGCACCTTCGCGTTTTATGTTACGCTCTTTCACCAGCCCCCAAATGTATCCGAGTAAAGCGAAAACACACGTGGAAACTGTGGAAAGCCTCGCCCTGTTACTGCTGCTGGACACCTTCGGCAGGTGATAAATCATGAGGCCGTTTTCAACAAAGTGTGAGGGGAAGGGGGAAGGAGAGGGGGGGGGGGGGTGAGGGACGTGAGTCTTGGTACTCAAGTTTGGCTTCGTTTGGCACGAGTTTGGGTTGCGGTTTTCTGTCCAGTTTTCAAGTATCGATCAACTGCCCAGGGGCACATGTACCGTCGAAAGATGTGGCCCACTGTATGGGGAAGAAATAGTCGCTTTCACGCCGATTTAACAAAGGGCAAATAAGGGGGATGGGGGTGGGGGTGCTGGCAACGGATGAGAGGCGCGTCAAAATTGCGATCGCGCTGCCAGTGCATGCCGACCGGTGCTCGTGCGGGTGATAAAACCTACTCGTCCATTTAGCGTCCGCGCGGCGCTTTGCACAAAGATTGGCTTTGTGTCGGTCCGTGGCCACACATTCCGGGGGCATTGTTTTCCGGAGCGCAACGAAAACGCCTTGATAAATCATACCCGCCACTGGCAAACCGGCTGCGGGATCTGTGCGCGAGGTACAACGGGCAGACCGACATCCGGCCGATCGGGAAGCGAAGCAGCAAACCCATCAATCGCTATTAAACCATACCGAAGCAGGTGCAATATGAAGCACATTGTGAGCGTGTCTGTCTGGCGATGGGCGTGTGTGTATGTGGATGCGCCGCGAAGATGGCCGCGGGATGTGGAAGTTCACGAGCGGAGGCTTCCCAACCCGGATATGTACTTTGGTTGCCCTTTTTGTTTTTTTTTTTGGCGTGAGATCCTTTTACCGTTAACGTCAATCTTCTTCCTACATTCAAAGTGCACACGCCATTAGCATCTGACAGACGCTATTATGAACTTTTGCAGCTGTGCTGTTTGCTTTCTCTATCATGCATTGTTTTGATTGCTGGACAGCACCTTAAACCTCACCGATAAAACTCCAGCCGTCCCCCATTTGCGCTGAGTTGCTAATTTTACATCGTTTCTTTTTTATTACCATTATTGCAGGCATCGCACGCGCCCGAGTGTCGATTTGATTTAGGCTCTAATCAGCCTGTTTGCGTGTGTGAGTTGCCTTTGGTTTCCTTTACTGCACTTGGTTGGTACATTTTCTGTATCATGCATTTATTGTTATTCTTTGCCGTTTTGAGGTTTCCAATCTTTCCCCATCGTAATGACGCTATCTTTCACCCCATTTTCCCTTCATTTGTTTACAGATTGAGCTTTAATGATGGTATCTCTTCTTTCACACTATTGTGCTTTAGCGATGTGAACGTTTGTGAATGTGTGTGTGTGTGTGTGCGTCTAAATATTGTGTGTTTGTATGTGAGAGAGAGGAAGAGAAAATATTTTCTCTTAGTCTTTTTATAGTGTTTAACAAAGGTGTTACAACTATGTTTATGTCGTACGCATCAAAAGAAGAAATGGCATTGAAACCCTTTATCAGTCATGTCACTCAGTAGTAAACTACTTGTCGCATCCTCGCACGTCCACTATTACCTTACATCAATCAACAACAACCGGTTACTCATGAGTTCTGAAGGAATCGCCATGCCATGAGAAGGTGCTTGTATATAAAAAAATTGCATTATAGAAACAATGCAAATAAAAAAGAATGTTTCATTATCACTCCGAAATCGTTAAGATAACTAGAGCTGTAAATCTCACAAATATGTTTGTTTAACATGTCGTTTATAACCATTATTAAAGGTGTATGCATTTGTCGAACGCTTTCAACATCGCTCGCAGGCTCGGGGTGTTTTTCATCAATTATTCCTTTGATGATTTATCACTGTTGCCTTCGCTTTGGCATAATGTCAGAACGGGTTCACCGTTTCCTACTCCAATTTCACCTCTTTTGGTACTCGTCTTCCTAAGGTGTACACGCACACACATTCTGGAAGCGTAATTCTACGCGCAAGCGGAAACAGCCGGCATCAATTGGGACCGGGATGGTTTCTTCGCGCGCTACATAAACGAGCCTTACCATGCGTAGGTGTCCAAGCTGTCAAGTCCCGGCGCAGTACACTGGCACGCCCGGATCGTGCCGTGCAATGCCCATTTAGCCGAGGTCACTTACATAAATCGTACTCGTTAGACTCCACAGTTGTCGCCCCTTTCGTTTTACGCTGCTGCTTTCGACGTTCTTTCTCGATTTTCGTTCTGCCGCCTGCTCCAGCTTGCTCGACCGCTCAACCAAGCAGACGCGCACGCTTCTCGCATCAATTAGCAATTTCCTCGCGGCACGGCAACTCGCACGACACCTTCAAGCAGGGGCGCAAAAGCTGGAGTGCGGCTCGGCTGACGGCGGAGTGGCCTTCGTTTTTGACAGTGCGACCGTTTGCTTGTTTCTTCTTGCGTTTTTGTTTGACTTCCTACAAACGGCAGTGCGCTACCGGATCGGTATAATTTGCATCTCAAACCGTCTGACATGGCAAGGCCGGTGACACTCCGAGTGGATAAGCGCACGATAAGCGCAGCGCTGAGGCTGGGCAGGAAAGGCTTTGGACGCGTCGTGCCTGTGCCGACCGATACGCCGTAATCCGACGCTCCGGAAGGGCATGGCGTTGAAAAATTGATGCTCATAATTATGTGTATGTGTAGTTTTCTTTATTCCCCCTTTTTGATGCTAACCTACAAACTAAGCCGACCTTTTGTTGTTCCCGACCCTGCACAACTAGGGAGCTTCTACTGGTGGCGTTACCAAATATTCAAATTACGTATTCTAACTCCCATAACTAATTCCAAGNAGGCTTTGGACGCGTCGTGCCTGTGCCGACCGATACGCCGTAATCCGACGCTCCGGAAGGGCATGGCGTTGAAAAATTGATGCTCATAATTATGTGTATGTGTAGTTTTCTTTATTCCCCCTTTTTGATGCTAACCTACAAACTAAGCCGACCTTTTGTTGTTCCCGACCCTGCACAACTAGGGAGCTTCTACTGGTGGCGTTACCAAATATTCAAATTACGTATTCTAACTCCCATAACTAATTCCAAGCAACTGTTGTAAAGAACCAAAGTGTTTGGATTGTTAAAACAGATTTTAACATATCTCTGCAATACCCCGAAATGAACAAATAAACCAAGATTAGTACAGACATCCCCGGTAGAGGATCCCCTCTTTATGGGTATCGAGAGAACAAGCGAGACCTGCAAATCCCACACGGCTAGATTCACTACCACATCACAACTAACACGCACACAGCGCACACTACCCCAAATAGTTATCCCGTCAACATTACTGATAGCATTACAGGCGCTATAAAGCAGCGTTAGAATACGACGAGCAGATTTAGTACGATTCGTCACGCTTCATCGGACACCTTACACCTGGTGATGGTAGCGCGCTAGAACACCAGAATCATTCGAATCGCTGGAACAAGTGCAAAGATAATAACGTAGCTCTAGCAACCTTGGTGCAATCAATTAATTGCAAGCAAATTTCAAGCAATAGTGTCCCAGGCAGATTCAAGAGCACTCGTCGCAGCAAGGCGCACGGTGTGTTGGTGCTGCTCTGTAGCAAGGATGTACTACATGCTGCCGTTCGTTTATATTCTTTCCTCGGTGGTTTGGATCGCGCAAACCGAAGGCGAACCGCCGGATGTGTTCGACTCGGTCTCCTCACCGGCACCCGGCGATAGTTTTCAATGTCAGCGTCCGGGTCGCTTTGCCAATCCGGACGATCCGAGCTGTCGGACGTACCTGACCTGCCTCCCGGATAGCGATCCCGACCGGGGTCCGTTCGCACTGCGCCAGGACGAGTGTGGCGTCAATGCGCTGTTTAGTGCGCGCTACCAGCGCTGCATTACCGGCAGTGACTGTGCCACGCTCGAGGACTTTTATGCCATCGAGTACGAGTGCTACGAGTGCGGCAAGTTCGTCCTGCCCGGCTCGACCGACTGTCGGCAATTCGTCAACTGTCTCAAGACGAAGGATCCGGGTGTGTTCGTACCGATCCGGCAGAGTTGTCCGGCCGGGAAGCTATTTTCCGACGACGCGCACGCCTGCGTGCCGGAAGAAGAGTTTGAGTGCAGTGCGGGCAAACCGACCACAACGGTGAAGACGGCACTGGACGCGTCTCCGTTACCATCGGCACAAGTGGCAGACGCATCGTTCGCTGGTGGTCATCTGTCCGACTTTGTCTGTCTCAGCCCGGGACGGTTTCCGGACGAATCGGTACCGCACTGTCGCGGGTATCGTTGGTGCACGAGCGAACGTACCGCTGACGTCCAGGATGGACGTCTCGTTTCGCGAAATTTCCTCTGCGAGTCGGGCCAGGTGTTTTCGGAGGTTGAGAAACGATGCGTACCCACCGGAAGTTACCAGTGTCCGGATGATGACGTCAGTGCGGATCGGTTCCGGTGTGTCGCGGTCGGACGGTTCCCGGATCGAGGTGCAACCGGATGTGAGCGATACTTTCACTGCCAGCAGACTGCGACCGGTACGCTGAAGGGTACGCTTGCCCAATGTCCCACGGGGACCGTGTTTTCCTGGCTGACGACACGTTGCGTCCCGAGTGCGGAGTACGTGTGCCCTGTTGCAGCGATCGGGGCGGATCTTGGCATTGCGGGCGAAACGGTAGCGGTGGTACTACCCGCACTGAAGCAACCGGACCAGAAAGGTGAGCTGGAGTCGGCAAATGGTCGTGGCAGAGCGCATCGGAACCGTTGCTCGAGCTCGGGTCGCTTTGCAAACGATGCGGACGCCCACTGCCGAACGTACTTCATCTGTACGCGTGATGCCAGAGGTGCTTGGGCGAGAGTGTTGGTACGGTGCCCTGCCGGTACCTTGTTTTCCCGCACGGCTTCGCGGTGTGTCGGAAGTGAGCCCGCATCGCAGTCGCTTTGCCAACCGGTGAGTCAACCGTCCACGCTTCCACCGGTAATAGACGTAGACGACGGAGAACCGGACGAAGGCTACAATGGCAGCGATGAGGAGCTGGAATGTAGTGAGCCGGATCGGTTGTTGCCAAATCCGACAGATCGTACCTGCCGAACGTACTTCGGCTGCCGGTGGGATGATCCTACCGAGCGAGATGGACAAACGGCCCGACGGCTACGGTTACACCTGCTACAATGTCCCGATGGATTGGTGTTCTCCACCGGTGCGGCACGGTGTGTGATCGCAAGCTCTCGACCAGTTCCGGAGCTTGCCGACGTCACCGACGACATGCCGGATGAAGGATCGTCTGACGCTTACGCCACTTTTTGTGGTGACCCTGAGGACGGCTCGGGAGATCCTCTCGACCATTCTGCTCAACCATGGACGTCAACAGCAACCGTGCCGGTTGTCACCGGGCGCGTCGGACCATCCTCAACGGAGCAATCAACAACCATCACCGGCACCAGCACCGGCAAACTTACATCATCAACCGCACCGGCCATCACCGAACGGCTAGCACCACTGGACAGCGCGAATGATGACGGTGGTGGCAGTTTCAGCTATTCCGGGCCAGTGCCGGAGTACCCGTGCACCGCGACTGGGCGGTTCGCCGACATCAACTCGGTCGACTGCCGGTCGTACTTCCTTTGCAAGCTGCACCAACCTGCCGGTTCTTTCGTGTCGGTGCATCTTACCTGCCCGGACGGGATGGTGTTTTCGCGCAATGTCAACAAATGCATCGTGTCCAACCGGCACGTCTGCTAGCTCAGCCCAGCCCAACGTACGTGGGCTTGAATTCGCATTAATCGCGCTCTGTGCCCTGTGTTGAATTGGAATAAATTGTCCCGCAACCCTAACCTCGTGCGTTGTTTAGTGTGTCGAAAAGCGCTCAGTGCTAATGCTGACCAGCGCTCTGCCAATTTCCCTCCTATCAGGAACGGGGCGAATTGTATCACGTGGCTTTATTCTAATGCGCAGATCAGTGTCAGGCGATCATGCCGAAGGGTAACGTGTACAAGGGTTTGCAACGTTCCGTAATGAGATGTGTCACACACCTGTTACGTCACATCTGAGTAACATCTTCCCAACCATACGTCTGATAGTTGACAGGCAACGGGTTCTAGTAGTCAGTGCCATCGTCTATATGTATTGGTAAGCAAACGGCAAGCAGTAAGAAACAGACCATGATCGGTACTGCCAACGGACGGACCACGATAAACAGACGTTTAAAGCTAGAAAGATAATGCGCGTGCTGCACCGGTGCTTTATCTAAATATTTATAAAGTGGCTTGATTAGAACTTGGCAAAAAAAATATCCCGCCCCAACATATACGCTCAAACGATCCAACAGGTTAACGGCAGTGAGAAATAAACGATACAGCAAAGGCAACGAGTGCAGGCAAGCGCAACCAAAACGCTACCACCGTGCGTGGAAGAGCGAAAAAAAAGGCAAACACGTGCGTGTTTATTGGGTAGCGATCGGTGCAGCTCGTCTTCCCACCTTGGCTTGGCTGCAAACGGCATGAGGGACGTTTCATTTTGTGGTCGTAAAATTGAATTAAATTGTGAACCGTTCTGTTGGCCAGGCTCTGCTGCCATTGCTCGTCCAACTGTTGCAGTCAATTCGTAGCAACACCGTGGTTGATGCTTTTCCTCTGGTGCTCAATCAGAAGTGTTTGCGAAATTTTGATTTTTTTGGGTGGGGATTTTAAATATAACATTTTAAACGTTAAATTTATTCCGCGGAATCAACGAAGCAAATGTACAAAATCCGCGTATAACAGACACCGCGTATCTTGGAAACTACCTGTGCTTGTTTACTAATCATAAACTGTCCAACTGTCAACGGAGCGGCCCGGTGGTGTATTTGGAAACGGCGCTAGTCCCAACACGACCGGGACCGGTTCAAATCCCAGCCGGACCGTTCCCCCGTAGTGAGCACTGACTATGCAACTACTTGGTATCTAATAGGTCTAGTAAACCGTTTGATCCGAGGCTGGCATGACCGGGTAGGTCGTTAGGCCAAAGAAAGAGAGAGAGAGAGATAGAGAGAGAGAGAGAGAGAGAGAGAGAGAGAGAGAGAGAGAGAGAGAAACTGTCAAATGCCGGTATATAGAGTATGTAGCTCTGTCATGCACCAGTAGGCAGAGGTGTCCAAGTTTGAAAACATAACCAACACAAAAAAAAAACACAATATTTTACGTTTTGCAACGGGGCAAAAGTAACACAATTCCAGGCCCAGTTTGTAGATTTTCGATTTCCACATTTTCCCTTCATTAGCAAATAGAGAAGCGTTGCTTTATCATCTCCGTTAGTGGCAAATCAACCGACGCGTTGCTTTCTTTCCACAGAGATATTCAACCCATGTTCGCTGGTCGATCGATCGCCTAAAACCGTACCGATAAGCGCCAGCAGACGAGCAGCTCTATCTAGAGCTCGGAGGTAAGTATAAATTAATCATCTAGTTTTCTTGCTGTTACTCGCCAATGTGTACCGAAAAGAAAAAAAAATTTCACTCCCAATCATCACGAACGGGTGCTCGGTTTTGATGGAAAGCGTCGCGGCACATGGTGCTGGGGAATTGGGCTGAGCCGAGAAGCTGATAAATATATATCATCTTCACCGTAAACTAAAAAGCCCCAAAACCCGATCGAGACACGGCACCCGCCTTAGGATGTACACCGGCTGAAAGGGGCCGGGTTTCTTTACCGCAAGTCCCGGCCAGCCGATAATGGGTGCATGTGCAGGTGGATTGAAACGCGAAGAAAGCCGTCATGATTCGATGAGGATAAATTAATAGAGATGACCGGCGTGTTCCGTGTTTGCTGCCTGTCTACTAGCTGGTGAGCGACCAAACCGATCCAAAAAAAAAAAAGTAAAGTATAAGGTCTGTACGGGCATAGACTTTAGCTTTTTGTTGGACATGAAAACAGACACTTCTTGAACGGGCTTTTGACGGTTACACACAAATACCCAAGGTGAAAGAGTTGGGATTTGATTTTGGAAAACCAAAACTTGTTAGGGGCACTCGCTTACTCCGGTTCGTTTTTTTTCAGCCATTCTTCCAAAATCAACTAAAAATGCAAGATGTTGTAAGATTAGACAGACGTAAAACATAGAGAGAAAGAGAGAGAGAAAGTGAGAGAGAGATAAAAAAAGAGAGAGCGAGAGAGAGAGAGAGAGAGAGAGAGAGAGAGAATAATAAAGAGTGGAAAGAAAACAAAACTAACCTCAAACTTTCGGACACGATCGGTGATCGCTAAGTCCGGACCAATGGCGCCCATAAAGTGAAACTCATCAACCGAATAGACCAGTACCGGCCAGCCCCGAATTGAAGGGGGCCTTTTCTACACGTTCGTGATCGTGCCGGGAACGATGGCCAACTAGGTGGTGGAAACGATTTATTAGGTCAATGGTAATTGCTGCACAATTGTGGCTCGGTTGCCGTTGCGTTTGCTGCCAGATCATCTTCATCACTGCCAAACCCAACGAGCCAGTACCACCAGGAAAGAAAACCCACTAAATAAAATCATCGAATAGAAAGAAAAGGGTAGCACTATCGAATCAAACTCGGTAGAGCTGTGCGCGTGCGTTAGGGCGACGCTATAATGATGCAAAACCCTCGGACAGGGTTTTTCAGTTGGGAAAACTTTGGTAATAAAGCAACTTCCCCGGGGTGTGTTTGGATGTGTGATTTTATTTACCTTTCTAACTATACACATATTTGCCTTTCGATCTGTTGCGTTTTTCTCTTATTTTTTTTATTCGTTTTTGTTCTCTATCTCTGTCCTTCCATTGCGTTTTTCCTTTCCGTTCCGTTCGTTCTACTAAATGGTCTCTGGATGGCCTAGGTGACTAGCCGAAAGGTAACGAACCTAAAACTCATCCATTAAAGAAACGCTTGCGCAAAAACTAAACACGAAAGAGTAGAAGTGCGTAAGAAAAAGAAGATGTGCCCATCCAGATAGTGCCGTGCTAGCGTGGAAAAGGCGTGAACGATCCCGATGAATCATAAAATGTAACAAGCAGCGAAACGGTCAGCCACATTTGATAGTCCGTCCGAGCATGATCGGGCAATGAATGCTGAAAGACTATTGCTGAATAAATGTATCACTGCAATACCAAAGCACGCCACCATGTGGCAGCGAGAGGACAAGAAAGGTATAAAAGCGTTAAAAAGAAATAGATGCAGATAAGCAAGATAAGAATTTGTACAGCNTGCCAAACCCAACGAGCCAGTACCACCAGGAAAGAAAACCGACTAAATAAAATCATCGAATAGAAAGAAAAAGGTAGCACTCTCAAATAAAGCTCGGTAGAGCTGTGCGCGTGCGTTAGGGCGACGCTATAATGATGCAAAACCCTCGGACAGGGTTTTTCAGCTGGGAAAACTTTGGTAATAAAGCAACTTCCCCGGGGTGTGTTTGGATGTGTGATTTTATTTACCTTTTTTAACTATACACATATTTGCCTTTCGATCTGTTGCGTTTTTCTCTTATTTTTTTATTCGTTTTTGTTCTCTATCTCTGTCCTTCCATTGCGTTTTTCCTTTCCGTTCCGTTCGTTCTACTAAATGGTCTCTGGATGGCCTAGGTGACTAGCCGAAAGGTAACGAACCTAAAACTCATCCATTAAAGAAACGCTTGCGCAAAAACTAAACACGAAAGAGTAGAAGTGCGTAAGAAAAAGAAGATGTGCCCATCCAGATAGTGCCGTGCTAGCGTGGAAAAGGCGTGAACGATCCCGATGAATCATAAAATGTAACAAGCAGCGAAACGGTCAGCCACATTTGATAGTCCGTCCGAGCATGATCGGGCAATGAATGCTGAAAGACTATTGCTGAATAAATGTATCACTGCAATACCAAAGCACGCCACCATGTGGCAGCGAGAGGACAAGAAAGGTATAAAAGCGTTAAAAAGAAATAGATGCAGATAAGCAAGATAAGAATTTGTACAGCAACATCATGATGGTGACGCGTGTGCATCTGTAGTGCGCCGTAGTTAAATGAGCAACATGCTAATCTCTCAATGCGAACGATGCAAGATCAAATCTCGTGAAGTTCGCCGACTCTCTTTCCTTGCGCAAAGCACACCTGATATGTCCTATGCCAACCTCTTCCCCCCACATGCTATTTAGCCGTTTTCTTTTAACTTTCCTTTCCGGTTCCGGTTAGAAGAACATTTGTACGTTAATCGGGCGGTGAATATACCCACTTCGTTTCGTTTGCAGCACAAATAAAGTATTTCACACTTTGCCGTGTGCAGGTCTCTGCTGTTGCGACTCGCTCTTCTCACTGACATTGCACAGAAAACGATACCATCGCGAACCGTGTTCCGGACGGCGGCACGCCATTTGCGACGCGTTACCATATACCGCCTTACCGCGAATCATTTTATTAATTGTGCATCGTTTGCATTTCGTGCAGCAGTGCAGCAGTGCACGCACGCACGCACGCATACCCGTTGCAACGCATCGTGGCGCGCGTTACAGTTTTGGAATAAATTTCGGTGTGCAATGCGTTGGAGCCGACTCGAACCATCCAGGCCTCGGTCGGTGCCGGTGAGCATGCAATCGAACACGCCCGTATGAATTATGCTTGGGCTGATGTGCTTCGAGGTAGTTATCTTGGATTTGATTCCGGCGCAGGTGTAACCGACGTCCGGCACGCGCACTGTGCAGGGTTCGCCGCTGAACGTTTGGCGAGGTGAAGCTTTTTTATTTTTTATTTTGCCGGTTTCGGTTGTTTAGTATTTTCTCCTTTCACCTAGGCATCGTGTATGAATGATCATCAATCTGGAGCGTGTTTGATGGTCGTTAACGGTTTAATAAATCGAAGGCGTTGAACAGACGGAGTACAAAAGCGGAAAGCAAATTACAAAATTATTAACTTAATAATATTACTTCATTAACCCTCTTTGAGTTACTGTCACATAAAGAAACAGAAATAACAAAGCAATTAGGCGTATGTAATGGAAGCAACATGCATAACTGATTGTGCGTGAAAATTGAACTTTCAATATATTGGGTTAGCGTCACGCAATTTCAAAACATACACGTTACTTGGACAATTTTCTACGGTAGCACACCTCACACGATCAGCAGTTTTGAGTACGGCCGACACCACTGACCTACAGAGAGTACCATGTTGTGATCGGTAAGAATGTGTCAGCACTTTTAAACAGCGTACCGTCATCCGGCTGCTTTCGTGCTGTGGTGTCTCGCCGTCAAGTGTATATTTTAGCCAAAACGAAATAGGTGAGTCAAATATGGCTCTTTTAACATTAATTGCTTAACACGTTGTGTGCCATGTCTATCATTTTTAATAGACAGTAGTCATCATTTTCAACCTGTTATTTCTCCCCGGTTTTACTTACGTATTTCGGCAAATTTGAAGATAAGACATTTAAGAAACTAATTATATAGTTGGTTATCGCAAATCAATAGCTAAACAATTTATACAAACTTTTTTCTGAGATGCATTTTTTTCGAAAATTCTTACGTTTTGTTTACATTGCTATCTCTTTTGTCGCGCCGTTTGATCTTCTGTTGTGTGAGTGAGACAAGTATATTTTCCAACATGAGACCGATGCATAGTAGACTTGGTGAGGACAATTAATAGCAACTATTTCTGAAATTTCTTTATACATGCAGGTAAATGTTTTGCTTGATCTTGATTACAATAAATGAACTATTTTATTTATTTATTTATTTTACAACTTTATTCGTTGCGCATGATGTATAAAATATTCCTAATCAAGAAACCTAGTAGCTAATAGTTTGTCCTGAGTATAGTCCTGTAGTGCATTATACGGTTGTCTCACTCACTCAACAGACGATCAAACGTCGCGAGAAAAGAGATAGCACTAGAAATCAATCCTAAAACTTACCAAAAAAGCATCTTAAAAAAATGCTTGTAAAAATTGTTTGACTGACGATTTTCGAAACCCAACTATACAATTAGTTTCATAAAAGTCTTAACTTCAAAATTGCCGAAGGTTGTAAGTAAAAAGGCGCTTTCAAGGCGGAGAAATAACAGTATGATGTAACTTACATTTCCTGGGAGGCCATGTCTATCAAAAATGATAGACAGTCAATTTGTAAACAAAAACGCTATGGCCTGCTAGGAAACATCACCAAAAGAAGCGTGACACACAACGTGTTAATTGGATCAGGATGTATTGTTTTTTTTATTTTATTTTATTTTGATTAACATCGGTTGTCGTTCTTGGCTTACTCTTAAACTAAAGTTAACTGTACGTAAATAAATTTATTCTTTATTTGGACTACCAAAATACATTCAACTTGAATGTGTTATAAAAATTGCCAAACGGTTATTTCCCGAAAAAAAATTTACAACACACAGTTGTCTTCCGACAATGTGAACTAAACACATGTAATGTGAACCGATTGTAATGTCACTGTCGAAAATAAGTTGAGAAATTTGACAGACCAGCATGAAAACTCACACCATTGCATTGCTAGCGCATGCACGATGCGAACAGTTACTCAATCCGAAGGCAGATACCCGGCAATTTCATCCAGTTTTGTTAAGATTTAAGAATCAATTTGCATTTTTACTGTCGGATTGGTGTTGTTGTTTGTTTGCACGGTGGATGTAGATGAAATTCTCCTCCCCGTCACGGTTTTTTTTCTATTTAGCAGCTAAGAAAACAGGTCCTGAAGAATGTTTTCGTCCGGCACCGTGTCCACACTGCTGCGTCAGTGTAACATTTCGTGGTAAGTAGATGATAAACAAGACATATTAATCAAGCGCTTACAGTATGGATTTTGCACATTCCAACAGGACCAACACCATCATACCGGTGCGTTCGAAAAACTATCTCAACCGTCCCCGACTCCGTAATCCGGTGTGGTTCGTGAAAAAGACACGCACAGTAAGTCTCATTAAGAGCAGATTATGCTAAATAGAAATTTTGATTGACGAAGACATGCTTACATTTCATTGCTAGCTACATAATGAACAATTCACCGCGGACAATACAGCCTTCCTGAATGAGGTAAAGCGGGAAACCATACTGGCAGCTTCCCAGCGTAACCAAAAAACTTTGCTAAAACTAGCGCAGGGCGATCAAAACGGTCAGCTGGTTCAGTGGAGCCCGGGCCTAAAGCGTACCGGTGTGATTGCGAAAAAGATTGGACAATATCCGCTGTGGACGAAGGATGGGCAAAAAATACGTACTACATTGTTGCAGGTCTGTTGGCATGGAATTAGCGCTTCGTTTGCTCTTAGTAATACGGTTCCCTTTCTATCTGCAGATAATCGACAACGAGGTGGTGAAGTACATCCCGCCGGAAGAGTATAGGCCGGCTCAGGAACCACGGCAAAGCCGTAACTGGCGCAAACCGTACGGTTGTCTGTTGGTCGGTGCGGAACACGGCGATCCATCGCTGTTTACTAAGGAGTATGCCGGATTATTTCAGGACTCGGGTATACTCCCAAAGAAACATCTATGTCGGTTCATCATCTCACCAGAAGCCCAGTTACCGACCGGTACCGCGCTCACTGTCAGTCACTTTCGCGTCGGAGACTATGTGGACGTACGGGGCCATACCGTTGATCGCGGATTTCAGGGCGTGATAAAACGCCACGGTTTCAAGGGTATGCCAAAGTCGCACGGTGTCACAAAGACGCACCGCCGTCCGGGCAACATTGGTGCCGGTGGTAATAAGGCACGCGTTTGGCCCGGTACCCGTCTACCCGGCCATATGGGCAACCGGTGGCGAGTATTACGGGGTCTTCGTATCCTACGCATCAACCCGCAGTACAATGTAATGTGGGTGATGGGCAGCAACATTGCCGGCAACACGAACGGCATTGTGTACATCTATGATACGATACTTCCGCTGCGAAAGCACGGTGCGAAAGGTGGACCAGTCGGGTCACCACCGTTCCCGACGGCGCTCGAACCTTTACCGGCGAACAGCGGTGACGTTTGGCTGGAGGATCTGCACGATTTTCGAAAGCTTTCAATCACGTACAGTGCAGGTAGTGAATAGGTTGGTGTACCGTATGTAGAATAATTTTGAAATGGAGGAAAAATATAAAAAATACCTACAATGTTAGCATAAATGCTGTATTAAACATTGCTTACTTTAAAACAAGCTTTATAAGATTGTAAATAATTTCCATAGTTGTTCTCGGCTGTTCGAGTTTTCTCTCTTCTCTTCTTAGCTCCTTTGTTAGCTCCTCAACCGAGGACTTTCTTTCAACAAATATAACTAAAATGTATGATGTTTCACTTTTTTATCATTACAACCGCACTGTACACTTGTCATTTACACACACCGCGCATCAACCTGTAGCCGATGGTTCACGTTAGCAACTTTCAGCAACTGTAATAACATCACTTACAGTTACCCGAACCATACGTTCACCATTCGTATCGCAACTTCCATTCGATTCATCAACGTGCTTCACCATATCGTGGCCACCGTTGGTAGTGTTTTTGGCCGGCAGCATGGCACCATTGCGTATCAGCTCGTCGCGAGACTCTACACCAAGCATCAGCAGACAAACGAGTGCGGCCGCCTGTTCCGCGTACCGCTTGTTTTTCTCCCAAAACGAGCTAGTGTATCGCTGACCATCGTACCGAATGATCGCCCGGAATAGTTTGTCCTTCTGCTGTACTTCGTACCGTGCACGCTCTAACCCATTGCGAACAGCGTGCAGATAGAGCTTAGATTTAGGAAGCGTATTGTCTGAAATAGCATAAACCAAAAACAGGTTGCCTATAATATCGATCACCTAACGCGCGTGCCTTGGTGTGGTATTTTACCGTCAGTAAAATTGGACCGTATAAAGCAAACGTTTTCTTCATTCAACGGTTCCGGATCCGTTGGGTGTGTTTCCTCAAGGCACTGCTTTTTGCTCGTAGCTGGTTGTATATCATCCGTACCCGTGTCACCGTTCTCGGAATGCGTACGTGGCCGACACGCTCGTCTACCCTTGATGCCAGCGAAATGGTAACGCAGCTGAGTCTCCCGACAATAATCTCCCAGTTCCCAGATATCGCTAGAAAGGAAATAAAGCAAAGCATCTCGCGTTAGCGTCGGTAGATTAACAAGAATGTCATATCTCTTCCGTACCATATCTGTTGCATTGTTTGGCTGTCGAGTAAACGCCTTCCCACCGGACTCTCCTGCAAACTGCGCAACATCATCTGCACGCAGTATTTTGTATTTGAGGGTGAATTATCGTACCGTACGGATAGCTCAAGGTATCGGCGGATAACATCATCCAGCGGCAGTGGACCATCCGGCCGGAATACGGAACAGTTCCACTCGGCGGCCCGTGCCACCATGACGCTCGTGGTGGAACAGCGCTGCGCAAACTTCAGTATGTCGTGGCGGCGCGTTATACTCTGGGATCCACCGTTCGCTATGACGGGAATATTCAGAGCATTTGCAACCCGAGCAATAGCATCTAAACATACACAAGAGCGAAAAAGATCGTGACAGATAATACCAAAGTGTGCAAAAAAAAAAACAAAGTGTGCAAACCTTCATTAACTGGGTCACGAGGACGTTCCGTCTTCGTGCGTCCATGCACCCCAATTGCACTGATCCCGGTGGCCTGCAGTTCCTTCGCGAGTTGTACCGTGTCATCCGGATCGGGCATGACACGTATCTTGCACGTTACCGGAATGCTTACGCTCTGAACCAACCCTTCCAGAATGGCTTTTGCACGGGGACGATCGTATAGCAACGCCACACCCATGCCACCTTTTATGGAGAAATCTTTCGGACAACCCATATTCACGTCAATCGCTGCAACATCATTCTGCATCTACAATAAAGAAAACCCCGTTCAAGGGAAGATTAAATAAATATCTGGATGGAACGTCAATGTATGAACCATGCCTACCATACGTCCCACGGCAACTGCTCGATCAACGGACGCTGTACCGATCTGCAGAATCACTTTCCCTCGCTCGTCCGGGCAGGTGCGGAACACGACCGTACCATCGGTTTTATCGATGTAGTCAATTGTGCCGAGCACCTCTGTAGTGTAGAAACAGGTTAGTGAATAGAGCTGAAATTAAACAGCTAAAAAGATGGCTTGAAACCTACCGTTGTTATGTCTTTCCGCTCTGAGCAGCTTCCAATCGATTATTTCTTCAGTGTAAACTAGATCAGCACCGTACTCTAGCGCCAGGAGCCGCATCGGCAGTGTACCGACGCGAACCATAGGCGCCAAGATAAACTTATTACCATATTCGATAGTTGATCTCATGTTGCTTGCCGTTAATGTGTAGGAAGTTTTATCACCATCCAGTACATCCGGTACATAACAATCGCTAGCAGAATCACCCGTGTAAGTTCGGAATCCGATTCCGACAGAACCGCCACACTATTGCCAAAACAGACCAATTGAAGAACTGTCAAAACCGCATTAAAGTTTTCCGCAAAAAATCATACCGTTAATATGCTCAAAAGTAGGAAGTTTATAATAAGTTTATTAAATTATTACAACTGTAATTCATGATAAGAACGTACATCAAATCAAATATCATCAATGCATACATCAACAAACATAATGATTTAATTCTCATGGCAGCGTATTTTGAGACCATGCCGTATAATTTCCGTACGGAACAATCCGGAATCTGAACAACAAAAATACGACCTCACTCACACTATCAAAGGAGCGTTCCGTATAGCGGCGTGTAGTGCTTTCATGCGCACCGGGTCTATGAAGCGTTTGACGTTTCGCTCCCCCGATGGGCTGTCAAAAATCGGCTTTGTTTACATTTTTTCTGCATACGAATATTCTTTACTACAGAAATTATCGCTAGTGATTTCCTTTTCAACCCACTTCACGCCAATCAGATCGAGCGTGGGATTGTTTTTGCCGGGTGTTAAACAATTACCGCACGTGATTATGAGCACACCACCAGTAAAAGTGTGCACAAAGGAAAACAAACAGCGTAGCATGAGCCGCTAGGATGTGTTATGTCGTGATCGCTAAGTTCATTCGTCGGCGATTGGTGTTAGCGATTATTTTTCTTCTTTCCCTATCCTACTGTATGGTGCACCTGATTCGAAGAGTAACAGAAAGCAAAATCTCACTCCATTTCCATGACAACCGCCAGATTGCTGTAATCTGTTTTCCTTCCATTTTCTGTCACATAGAACAACAACCTAAGCTTAAATGGAGACTATCTGCAGACGCAGTTGTTGCTGCGTAAAAATATTATCTGGACCAAAGCAAGACACTCGCCGGGGCGTGCGGGTGCAGATCCGGCAGCGATTGCGGCGGCGGCGGCGGTTGCAAACGAAACCGACGAACTACCGGAACCACTTACCTGTCGGAATTCGATACAGGGTAAATCGCTTATCGTAGACGATCGTGGATATGTGTGTTCCCGGGCGGAGCTGCTAAAGAACGGTTGCTGTAGCGAGACCAACATCGAAGGGAGTGTTGATGCGAGGAAATTGTTCTCGTGCCGTACCTGTTTGCCGAACCGTTGCTGCGCCGTGTACGAGTACTGTGTGTCGTGCTGCTTGAACCCGGACAAGGTAATTTCACTTCCGTGAACGCAGCAGGTAAATGTGTTACGATTTCTCAATTCTGTTTTTCCTTTTATTTATTGCAGCGGCCAATCCTGGAAGAAGTGTTAGCCAAAGCGAACGGTAGACAGGTGGCGCTGTATGCCGAAGTAACCGACCAGTTCGAGCTGTGCCTCACTAAGTGTCGCACCAACTCGCAATCGGTGCAAAATGAGAACAAGTACAGAAACCCGGAACAGAAGCACTGCTACGGTGAGATGAATGATGCGTTGTGGCCTTCCGGTAACGGGAAGAACACACAGAAAATGCTCCCGGAAGATGTCTGAAGGATGAGTTTTGTTGCACGTAAGATAGGCAACAGGTACACACCCGTAACAGACCAAACAGGAGATTATGGTATTCGAAAGGGGTTTTTTTTTTTAATTTTATTGTACATTGCTGGCATTGGTGTTGGACCCCGTCTTTGTCCTTTCTTTTTTACCAGCATGGAGAGCTAAACAAAGTGAGTGTAGAAAATATAATTGTATAGCTACAATAAAAACAAAACATACTTGTTAGACATCATAGAAGAAACAGTGAATCTCCTTAAATTAAATTTAAACTAAATGTTTTGAGCATCCGTTTCATGCTTACCCTAAGCTTGCTTTTTTGACTCGTAATTACCCGCCCTTAAAGTTAATATCTCAACTGCGGAGTACTGCACGGCGTAGGAATAGTATTACGTAAACGCGTAAGGTGCTGTACGCTCCTGCAAACGTTCGCCAAAAAAAAAAGCACAAAAGTGAGAAAAATGATGCATCCCATGGCAAACTGTGCGGCTAATGGTGTACAGTTTACGACCACGAACCCATCCGGGCGTCGTATCGGGACGGAATCGTTTGTTTTCCATTGGGTGGGTCTTTTCCTTCTGCTGATTAAACCCATATCTTAACCGTGCCGGGCACACGTCTGTCCGCCCGTGTCCCGCAGTACGCAGCATCGACAGCACAATTCGATGATGGTAATTATTATTATGTTACCTGTTGCATTTATCGCCCCGTAGCATTCGCACTCGCTCGTCTCCTTCCAACGTTTGCTCCGTTGTCCTGCGGAGGTCAACTGAACGTCAGCAAAAATCGTTCGTTGCTGCCATTTCGGGGCGGGAAGGGCCCACCCGGCCAGAAACGGCTGGACGGTGGTATTGGCCGTTTTGCCGTGCGTAGTTTGGTACACCGTCAGGGGTCGGAACGTACACGGTGCACAGGAGCAACAAGCCAGCCGGTGGATGCGCATGCGTGACTCGAAGGCGGCACGCAGGATACCGACCGAACCGGGCCGAGCTTCGTACAACCGTCGGTGGACGGTGTGTAATGCGGATTGTAGGGTGGCTGGGGGGGGGGGGGGGAGTTGGATTTCCCTGGCCCACAGCAGAATGACGAGTTCCAGCGCTGGCTGTGTCGCTCGTGGACGTCAGTCTTGGCGGTGAACTGTTGCGAACAACTTCATCCAACACCTACCGCAACCAATCAATCTACACAGCGCCGTACGGATGCCGTCATGTGCTGTTACGTGCTGGTCAACACGGCGATTTAAGCTCACAATACTACGCATAGCCACATCCGTTGTAAATCGCGCTGTTTCACCTGCCGAGACCAAACTGTCGATACGGTTCGAATGTTGAAACGCGTTGTACGTTATCCGGCTCGAAACGAAAGCAAACCAAAACAAGCCGTCGTGGTCGCGATACGAGTGCAGGTACTGGTACCGGCTTACCACGTGAGGTGCGTACACCTGTAGCAGTTAAGTTCCTTGCCGTGGGGCCTATCGTACACGTACCGAGGAGGAGCAACAAAAACAAATCTTCAAAACCCGGTCCACAAAACCTATCCAACTCGTCCATCAACCCGCATATATATGCGCATATATATGTAAAAACAAAAAATTGTCGTACTAATGTGCTGCATGTGATCAGTGTCACAGTTACAGCGCACCGGTGAACAAAGTAGCAGTACGCCTCCAGTGTAGTCGTCGTCGAAATCTGGCATCCCATCCCGCGAGACTTTGTTCCACCTTGGCGAAAGGTGCGTGAATGTAAAAGTTGGTGTATCGTGTCGACTTCCCGCCACCGAGTGCGCCTACATGTGGGATCGCCTGGTGCGAAAGTGAAAGTACAGGACTTTCGACACCCATCCGCTACCATCCACACTATCGCGCGTTTCCGTGACCAAACAGGACTGGGGGGGAGGGATGTGTTCTATTTGGGCAGAGCATACTCAGTAAGACGCACTGCTTTCATGCATGCGACGGAATTATCCGTTGCGTGGAACTTGCAACATCAGCTCAACAGATGGTGTTGAACGGGTAAAGTTCTCTAGAGCATCACGCCACGCAACCGGTGGCCAAGTTGCGCTACACGGGTAGCGCTATTCCATATGCCAGTTTTTGTGAGCTTGTTTGTGACACGCACGTTAATACCATATCAGATCCACCAAGCTAGTCACGTCGGGTGGCAAACAAACTCGAACTAATTACGGGAAGCTAGAAGCGTTTGCCTGCAACGATTGGGTATGCTATATAGTAGCTCTTTCACGAATGACAAGATCGAAAGTAACACCTACCCGCCAGTGACGCACTGTAGCGGCAACGTGGGTTGCGAAAGGTAAACGAACACATCGACTGTGTCCAAGAGGACGAAATAAAATGTTTATAACCTCACACCGGCTCACACTGGAGCAATCCTAAAACCCGCCTCAGAGCGTTTCACTTTCGTACTAGCAGCCACCTGGCTGCGTGCATATCCTCGGCAATGGCTTAGGTTAAGTGTGTGGCTACTGCTTATATGGATGTGTGTCCACCTTACCAGCGAAACTAGCGTACGAAGCAAAGCCCACTGCTCGGTACCGAAATATAATACCGAGGGCGATACACTCACATACATAGAAGTTTAGTAAATATACGCACCCGTGCGTGCATAAACACCTTTCACACCACATATCATAGCAACTTGGAAGATTCTGCCCGGCGTGTGCAAAGCGTGTGCAAACACCCACAAGAAGAAGTATCCTAGTAATATTTAACGAAAGAGACAGCAGACACACACACGCTTACGCCTACACCGTACGGTAAAAACGGTAAATTATAACGCAAAGTACCTCCAATCAAACGCATCGTTTCCACCGATCGCATACAAACAAACACACACAGTCACACACACACACACACACACACCAAGTTTTACGGGGACGAGTTTTGCAATCGTGATGCGGCGTGGGAAATGGTGCGGACGTGCAGATTACCAGCAATCATCAAGCAGCCGAAGCAATCTGTCAATCTAATCCTTGGCATGGGAAGCAACCACTAATCTGCAGCTCTTGGCGAATGGAAGCGACAGACTAAAGGTAGGTGAAGAAGAAGCGACACAATTCCCGTCTAATTGAGAAAGAAGTTACACTTTGCTTGTGTGCTCCGTAATGCTCATGCCTTGAGCGTGCCGCAGGATGCCTTATAAAACGTGCGTTGAGCAACGCAATCGAGTACTATTTCGCGCTTAGTGCAAGTGTACCTGGTTTGGGACACCATTTTTTAGAACAGCTTCTTTTTTTTTATCTGCACACTTGCATGCTTTGCTACCGATGAAGAGTAAATTGTAGTGCGAATGTTTCACACATGCACGCATAGTTACTAAATACACACACGATCAACAATACAAGCTGAGGTTTACTTTTAACACTGCTGTACGAATACACAGACAATAGAAAAATGTGCTTCATGGCTCAGTATCAGTTTAACTCTGACGTCTAACGGTCAAGTGTGCACAAAAGTGTCTCCGTGTGAAAAAACCCTGTTTTAGGACTAAGAAATGTTTTATTTCGTATAGATCTTTTTTCCTATGAGAGAATTAACGAGAAAAAAAAGTGAATACCCCTGAATATCTAGTTCTAGATTGAATAGTCTGTCACCTCTTATTATTGGAGTTCGTAACCCAAAAAAAACAAAACAGGTACCAATTCTTTACGCATAGCTTTGCTGATTGATATTGGTGTGCTATTTCGTCGCATCGTCTCTCGTTTTAGCATTTGCAGCGTAACCTCTCGCGTGTAGTCGTTTGAAGTGCAGGCTTCAAACCGCTCTATCAAACCTGCTGCGTGAAGTTTCAATTTCGGACCTAACAAAAAGAGAGAGAGCGAAAAAAAAAAGAACGAAAAACGAAAAAAGGGCACCCCCTTTGTAAGGCACGTTGCGGGAGGGCGGCAAACACCAGGACACCACAAGCTAGGACCTGCCCGAACGACGCGAGAGATGAACAGTCGCGTCTACCGTCCGGCACGGCTGCACCAGGACGCTACCGACCGCCATCAGCAACATCAGCACCGTCACACCAACACCAGCAGCCAGAACCGTTCGCAATGGTGCCGTACCAGCTGGAAATACTTGCCCTCGTTGCCGTGCTAATCGGTATCGTCGTCAACTCCTACATTGTCGTTATCGTTATCCTCACGAAACAGGTAAGTCTCGCTACGTAAATTCAATGCAACGCAGCAACCGGTTGCGAATCGATCAGTAAATCGATCGAAAATTTTGTGTGTGTGGGTGTGTGTGTGTGTGTGGGGGTGTGTGTGGGAAGTGCATCGTACCCCGGGAGGTAACGTACCCGGGAGGCACACAGTGCAATCTTGTAAAGTGGCACACCGACCGGCGAACGAATGGGTTTGGTGTGGGCCGGAACAGGACACAACGAGCGCTTTTGAATGCTCGCAGGTGAATAATCTTTCATCGATAACCGTGCGTGCGGTGTATTCAAGATGAATCTATAGAATCCCGATTTTAAATGCTGATCCCCAGAGAGAGAGAAAGAGATGGAGAAAGATAAAGCTAGAAAGAGAGAACGAATGATTAGTGCTGTGGAGCGTTTCTGTCATTTTTTTTTTCGTCGCTCTCAACCAATCACGTCTTGCGGATGTTTCGCACTGTAATAAACCCATCGGCTAAGAGTGCTTGGGTCCGGAATCGAACGGTTAGTTGTAAAAAAAAAAAAAATCAATCCAAAATAGCAGCAAAAGCGTGGGCTTTCGCCCTTTAATACCACCGCAACGGTACCGCAAACAATCCCATCATATCACGCCAAGAAATAAGTAAAGTATGTTAATACCTTCGCACATTACCTGGGTACACGTTGCGTGTGTGTGTGTGTGTATAATTCTTCCTACATCCCACACGGCCGGCTGCTGGGTTACCTTCCAACACAAACTTCATCAAAAAAAAAAAAAAAGAAACCAAAAAAGAGAGACCCCTTTTTCCGAATCTACTCGTATAGAACTGTGCGAGAGCGTCACAAAAAAAAAATCCACTTCGACAGCACCCGTCACAGGCAAGGGAACACTAGCGGTTTCCTGCAGCGGTGAGGCAAAACAAAGTTCGGTCGAAAGGTTCAAACCGCCGTCGCGGCACGTGGTCGTCCCGTATCTATCCGTGCACGAATTCAAAAAGTCATCAAGATGCCAAGATCCTTCACCGTGGTTGCATTTGAAGTGCCTGCGAACGCCGACTGTTCGGTCGAGTGGGTCCCGCGCCAAAACCCAAGACCGCTCAGTTGCGATGATGATAAGCGGAACAATGGGTTTGTCGTGGGTGCCAATGTAGTGCCGATGTACGGTGCCCATTGTTTGTTACCATCGGTGTACCACTCGTACCCCCCGCATTCGCTGCTAGGTTGTGCATTCTACACGAGGGCCCACGGCTTCAGCCCTGTGACGGTGGCCTAACCGTGTTTTGGGGTGTATATGTGTTGTTGTTGTTGTTGTTGTTGTATATCATCTAAATTTCATTTCCCAGAAGGCGCGTTGTATTGTGCACCGCCAGTCACTCTTCCACGAAGCATTGCTTTATAATCCCGTTACGGGCAGTAAGAGAACCAAAGTCGTGTCCTAACCTCGTTCAATTTTCCGGACGCGCACCGTCAATGTGCTTTTCCTTTTGGACGACCCTTTAGTACATATAGACGCAACAGCCACAGCAACAACGCGCACAACATAGGCTAGAACCAAAAGTGTGTACTTAAGCCGGCACGGTACACGCAGCGAAAATGGGGTGAAGGTTTGAAAAATGAAGCGTGTGATGACAGGGACAGTGCGTGACGCCGATGGAGGCGCCTGGTACTGCTCGGGTAGCAATTAAATATTTAAAAGTCAAAATTTTCAACACTACTTATTTGCTATGGCAGGAACAGGCGTTTCGTTATTTTCGTCCCTGCCAGCAGCCATCATTCTGCACGCGGGATCAGTTTTGGATTTAACGCGCCTTTCATCGGTGCCTCATCCCTCATCGTTGGCGTTGTTGTTGTTGTTGTTGTTTTTTTGTTCCTTTTTCCCCAAACCCACTGTCAGAGGGGGAACGGGGGAGAGAGAAAAAAAACGGAACCAGATGGTTCGCTTCACGGGAGTTGGTAAAAGTTCACAAACGTACACCATGCCTTGGCGCACCCTTCGGCGGTGTTGGCGGTCTGCCGTCCGCCGAACGTCACTAGATAGACACTCCGGCCGTGCTTTGCCCGCCACGCTCAAAGGATGAAAGGAAGAGTGCTTTTCGAACGGCGGGCAAGGCAACACCACGGACGTACGAAAATTTATCAATAACATTCCAACCCCCCCCCCCGGTCGTACGCTTACCACCACCGTACCTGACGTCCCCTTTCGCTGCCCGGTTCCTGGACGTGCCTGATACTGAAACACCTTCGTCCGTTCTGCCAAAAACGTGGAATTATTAAAACAACGACAACTTGAGGAGAAATGGAAAGAAGAAAAAAAAACCATAGAAAATGCATGAGGAAAAGTGAGGAAATCTTACCTTCTCGGTTGTCGAAACTTTTTCTCCCTTACTGTTTCGAAAGCGAATTCTGGCACAGTTTTCTATCTTCGTGTAGTGTGGCTTCGAAGAGCTGAAGAAGAAAAAAATATATATATATTAACCAAGGATTTCGGATGAGATACAAAACATCCGACGAATCCTGATGCGTTACGGCACGCTCCACATCACTTGATCCTTGCGTGTGTGTGTGTGTGTTTTTGTTGTTGTTATTTTATTGTTTTGTTTTATTTCGGTGCTACATAAATATACATGTTACACGACGCTCGATGACGCAGCAACCGCTAGGAAAGTGTTGCATCGCAATATCCATCACTTCGGGTGCCATTGTTTCTTCTCTCCTCCATCGTAAGCTCTTTTTTTGTTTTTTTTTTTGTTTGGTTTTACTTGTTGTTGTTTAGTACCATTTCTTCACTTTTATCGGCGGTGCAGTGTGTTTCTGACGAGGCACGCGGTGAAAATGGTTAACTCGCTAGAAACGATTCCCTACCATGCGCGACATCCGGGGTAGCGGGTAACGGAATGGAAAATGTTATTATATTTCGATCATTGCTTCCATTGACCAGTTATCGCGTTTTTCGGCCGCTGTTTGTGTATCTATTTTAAGACCCCACCGGTACATGCGCCCTTTTTTTCCCCCCCGTCGGCACTAGTCGTTGCTCTTTTATTTTGTGTGCTCCTCATTTACGCTTGCTCGCCGTGCTCTCTGCTGTTTAGCCACTTTTTCGCTTCATTATTTTCATTTCGATCCCTTTTCGGACGGTTCCGGCCGCCCCGGTACCGGTTGGGCAAAGCGCGCACCACGTTCGCACAACGTAGCGCCGAAACAGCGTCTTGCGTCCGATTACAATACCACCGCCACCACCACCCACACCTAGAATGCAAGAAATGAGAGGATGCGGAGGAGGGTGTAGGGGGGGGGAGGGAAAACCACCCACCAAACCATCAAGCGCAACCGATGGTGAAAATTTAATGATGCTCGTGTCCTTGCGAATCTTCCTGCGAAAGTTTGTGCTGTGTCGTCGCTGTGTGTATGTGAACGTATTTCGCTGTGATCACTGCTTTTTTTTTGCTCCTTTATTGTTGGGAGCTTTTGTGTGTGTGTGTGTGTGTGTGTGTGTGTGTGTGTGTGTGTGTGTGTGTGTGTCTGTTTGCTTTCTTCACGCACTGGTCCACTGCCTTTTTGGCGAGCGTTCCGAGCCCCGATCCCGAAAGTGTCTCATCCCTTTTTATTTGTTGCTGTTGTTTCTGTTTGGTTCGCTGTCGTTGTGAGAATGGATCGGTACAGCACACGAACGACCGTTGTGCCGTGGCGTGTTGTCTTCGCCTGTGCCAAACCCTTGAATGATCCGCAATGGTTTTGCACATTCCCTTTTTTTTTTTGTGTGTGTGTAACGTCTTTGTTTTCTCCTTACTTTCTGCGCCGCAAATTTTAAGCCGGAAACAATCGAAACGCTGCCGATGTGGCCTATTTTTAGCCGGTTAAAAACCCGCTTCATGTGCTACCATGCCATAACGATCGTTGGGTCGCATATCGCAAACGCACCCAATCAAGCGGCTTTCTCACCAAAAATAAATAAAATAATAATAATAATAATAATAATAATGCTTCATCTGCTGCGAAGGGTTAGGTAGCACATGGTAGGATGGTGGAAAATCGCCGATACGAATTCGATTCCCAGCGGCACGATTTCAATCGACTTTCTCCTAAGAACCTCGCCCGAATCGGCACCGGCCTAGGGCGTAGGCAGGCAGCACAGAATGGCAACTGAACCGAATGGCGAGGGGGGTTGCGTGTGGGGGAAGTGGGAGAAGGCGCTGAGGTACATGATGGTACAAAATGAGATAAAAGCGTATGGGGGATGCGCATTAGCAGAACGAGAAAAACAACTTCTGCTAAACCACACCGAAACCACACGGGAATCCTTGTAAATTCATTCCATGTGTGTTTCGTATGCTCCTCCCTTCCCTTCCCTTCCCTTCCCTCTCCTTCCCTCCTCACCCCTCCCCTACCCCCGCCCCCCGCCCCCCCCCCTCTTCCCCAACTGTTCCGTGTCACCTTTGCCGTGCGTTCGTTGGACGAACGAACTCCTTTGCCAAGGTGTATCGCACAGGTTGGCAGCTGCTGTCTGGGAAGGGTAGTCGTTTACCCAGCCAGCCAGCAACAAGCCGTTGGTCAATTTGAAACCAAATATCACCAACATCACCATCCTTCCCGGGGGGCAGCTTTTTAGCTCACCGGTGGGACAGTGGGCGGGTACGGGTGGCGTGGTGAGCGAACATAAGAGCTCATGGTGCCATCGTGTAGCAGAACCTGTTGCTGTCTTCGTTTTTGCGGTTCCGGTACAGTGGGAAGCGAGCGTATATAAAAGAAGAAAAAAAACACGGTAAAAAAGAAAGAAACATCCACCGGTAAAGTAAAGCTCCGGATTTTATTTCCATCCACCGGCCACACATATCCACACCATTTTTCGGTCGTGCAACGGGTCGGGTCGGTTAACCGGGGTTCGGCTGCGGTTTTGTTCTGCCGTGCTTCACCGTGCTAACAAATTCGCACACTACCCGGTTGGCCTGCGCCCATGGTAACGCGCACTTCTGCACGACTGCTGTAACGACTGCCCGGCCGAAAATTAAATAAATCAATCAATGTCGGGGAATGTACTGCTCACCCAAAAGTTCGGCTCGTTTTGCAACCGCTGCGAAACCTCAGCATAACAGCAGCAACCAAAACCAGAAACCTTGCCTGCGGTCCGCGGTGGGAAACGCACATCAAATCGCTCATAATGGCCAATTTAGGCGTTTTTTACGTGCAAGTACGCAGGCAGGTACATTTCATCTTCTGCTTTCTTCCTGCGAGCGAACGGTTAAGGAAAAGTGAAGCAACAAATCAAACAAAAAAAAAGGAAGGAAAAAAAAATGAAAACAGAACAGAATTGTCCCACGCACACTGGATGTACTCACCCGGCCGGAGAGCGGAATTGATAGGAAGATTTGCCACTGCTCGCCACCAAACAAACCGCGATTGTCCCGGGACGACGGTGCGTCTTTTTTTTTTTCTCCGCTTCTTTCAAGTTGATTGAATTTGATATTTGGCAAGCATTCGCTCGCGACACGCATGCCGTTACTCCCGTACGCTTGTGGTAGTTTATTTATGCTTTCTCCTGCCTTGCTGCCGACCCGTTCCCCCACCATTTGCTTACCTGTGTACCCGGGGTGAAAGATGAAGCGTCAAGCACACGGGAAGCAAAAGCAAAAGGAAATAAAAAAAAACCAAACTAAACCTCACTCGCGGTTGTGTCGCAATACCGTCAGCTACAATTTCCATCCGTTGTCAGGACGTTGGGATTTTCGTTACGAAACCTAACTGCCTGACAGCGCTGCCAAAGCGGGCCCGTAATCAAATTGTCAAAGGCGAAACTAAGTAAGCGACAAAAATCCGTGTGCCGAGCGTGACAATCCCACCGCGCAGTACCGCTGTCCGTCGGTGTCGTTATGTGTTAGTGCGTGTTTGAGTTTTTTTTTTTTGTTTTTGTTTTGACAGGCCAATCGATGCCTGCCTGCCACCAGCCAGTGTGCTTTTATGCCTCCGCTTGTTTACACACAAACACATCCGCAGCGTAATAACTGTCGATTCTACTTAAGCAGAAAAGATGAAGATAGAAGTGAGATCAATTTCAATTGGACGTTACCGGCGTTCACTTACACCAGTGCGGAGCTGTCCTTTTCTTGCACCCGCATTGAAGCGGCTTCCGTGCGTTCCGGTCGCGCTTGATGTTTTGTGTACGTGTTTGTTTTGGGGGGCATTTGCTGGAACCGAACGGGCACGGGCAAAGCAGGAAATGGAGCAAACGAGCGAGAGAGTGACAAACAAAAAAAAAATGGAAATTGGACAAGTCGAAATGATGCATCCTAAAGGTTATTTGTGACCTGGTTCGTCAAACACGAATACACAAACTCATCACAATGTGTGTAGCGCCGTGATTGAGCTGCCCCTGCGGGAGAAAGATGGAGCTGTACCGAAACCCCAAAAAAGAAAGATAAAAAGAAACACACACACACACACACAAACAAACAAACGAAACGCAAACGCAAACGCACAGGTGACAGTTTCCGTGCCGCTGTATGGGAAATGTGTCCTGCGTGCGGCCGAAAATGGATCGACTCGATCATTACCTATGCACGGCAACACGGCAAAACCGAAAAAATGGGGAATGCAAAGGTGGTAGCGGCCGAGAAAACAAAATGATCCGACCGGGCCGGGAAGCGGACCGCCCGGGGACGAGGGACGAGGGCCCATTGTAAAGCTATTTTTCACCTTATTTTATTGCATTACTTACCGTACGGTGAGGTACGGTGGTGCGGTGCACGGTTCCGGACACCAGCCAGTGACCGGGAGCCAATCATCTAAATGGAAAAATCAATCTAAATTGATTGAAGGTAGCTTTATGATGAGTGTTTTGCATTTGCCCGGGGGACACTTTTGTTTGCTGGTTACTGATGGAGGGTTTGTATAGACGCTTGTGCGGCTCCATTCCCATATATCTGTCTGCTTTCTGCTTTATCGGAATGAGATTTGTCAAATAAAATTTCACTGTTCCCCGGTACACTATTTGTCCGGGAGCGGACCACCGAACACTTTCCAGATTTAAGCATAAAAAAGTACGAACAAAAGCGAAAAAAGAAACAAAAACAGACACACACACACACAAAGACTGCAAGGATTAAGTAGGATGTGCGTCGCACTACCGGTGGCCCTCGGTAACTCAAAATACATTAGAGTACACTCACTCAGGAAATGTCGGCCCAGATTCAATGCGCTACTTAATGCCCGGCAAACCTCTACCCGGTGTAAATGGGTGTATGTGTGCACGAGGTTCCTGGGTAGCTGGGTAGCACCCTGACAGTAGCACGCCTTCATCCATCCATCAGCTGGGCGCTGGGGGTGTAATTACATTTGTCCTCGCTGGTGTTCGACTTCCTCATCAACGAGTTCCCACTTGAACGGGAATCGCGCGGAGAAGAACCTGTCAGGAATTCTTTTTTTTTTTGTATTTCTTTTTTGCAGGCAAGCCAACCGAAGGATGCACCGGATCCTGTCAGTACGGTTGATTGGCTTTTATCGTCGATCGCTTATGACTGTTCGCTTCCCGTTTCGCGGCAGAATACGCCCGGATGCCATTGTCTCGTGGCTTGCGTGTGGGGTAGTTGCGTTGCTATTCTTTTTTTCCTCTCCTCAATGTGTTTTTTTTTTTGCTTTCTCCATCAATTGCCGCCGCCTCGATCCGCCCTAATCTGCCGTCTAATGCGGTGTGAAGGCAGCAACGTATATCAAATCGGCTTATTAGAGTGACAGTCAGGAAGGATGTCGGTAACGGCAGAGAATAGAGCAAACATTATTGGTCTGATCGCAAAACGAGCGGATCTCGACATTAAATGGTAATTCCGTTCCACGAAACCTTTCACTGGACGAGCGAAGCGTCTATCGTCAACCACTTGCGATGTTTTTCTTTCCACGAACCAACACAGTCGGAATGTATGGGAAAACGATGAGCTGATGCTTCCAGGACAATGCAATCGACCGGTAACAAAGCCCTAAAGGTTCTACGAAATATTGCAATTTCATGCGAAAAGCTAGAGCGTGCTGTAACGGGTAGATAGCGACCATTGCATGATTAAAAATTCCCCGAACAAATTGTCAAATCTTCACATTGCACCATCCTACGATGGAGTGGAGCTGAACGTTTCCAGGGGAAACGTTTGCTAGTACGTATACTTGGAAGTTTTGCGACTACTAGCAGAATATTAAACTCCCTACCAAGGAGGCAACGTTCAGCCAACATGGTTTCCTTTCCCGTTGCTTGGATTTGTGTCTTTATTTCATTACGCGCCTACAGTTATGCAATAGTTATCCTTTAAATCACATGTGATAAGCGTCAAACGTCAAACAGTGATCGCGCACCTAACGATTGCATACTGTTAGGCGTTAAAATTCTTAAAAATATGTCACATTCCACACAGAATAGGGAGTGAATTACTTCTGTTGGGCCGCTTACTGCTGGGGAAGTCTGTTGAAGCGGTGCTGCAAACTCCAATAGCGCTCCTTTTCCTTAGGCAGCGTCGCTTACTATTAGCGGTACAATCGTACCCTATTTGCTTTAGTAGCATTACAGATTATACTACAAAGTCACGTTGCGAGCTGATCTCGCTAAACCTTTGACACGATTGTTTGCGAACGCTGCACGGTAGAACAACAAATCGGGTCTAATTAATTATCGGTTCGTACAGCATTTCCACGCTGACGTGTAACAGTTTGCACCTTCAAACGCTTTCCCCTGCCATGGTCCAGCCAATCGTTCAGCGTGTCAGCTGGGTGAGACCAAATCAAAGACCAAGATGAGGCAAATGATTTGAGCTATAATTGCGAAACCAGCCAACTAACAAGCACACACACACACACACACACACACACACATACGCACACAGACACACATACACAACCGAAGAAGAAAACTTTTCGCACCGTAGCACATCGATCGGCAGCAGTGTGGTAGTTTGGGTTCGGGGTTCACCACTCTAGCACGTTCCGTTGCCCCGGTTCGCACGTTCCCACTCGTCGTCCACGCGTCTCCGCTTGCTGTCGAAGCAAATCATAATACCCGGCGCACAGTCCGCAGTAGTTAGTGCGATTTTGTTTGCATTCCGGATTACGCTCGCCTGGCAAACAACTGCATCCATTGGCGCTGAAAATTGGTTTCGCCTCGTGCCTCGGTCGCACCGGGCGGGATTTCGCACGATACGAACGAGCACGGTATCGCAGCAGTGCGACGGGTGGTGCACCGATCGTGCCTCTTCACCGCCGACACTAGCGTCCTAACGGTGGTCGAATAAGTAACCGAAACCGTGCGGGGTTTTCCGACCCGATAAGAAAAGTGTGCAGGTCGCATCGCGTAAGTACGCCGGGCCGGGTGTAGATATTTTACACCGTGACCGGACTGCTTTTATTTTATTTTTATGCTTTTTTTTTTGTTGTCTTTGTTTCCTTCCTCGCCATTCGTTTTAGTTTCTTTGTAGCCATTTTTAAAATCATCGCTTCATCTTTCGTAGCGAATTTTCTTTTTCATTATGTCTGTCGCTCTGGAACGTGCTTTGTAGCGCGCTTTCAATACGGATGGAAATGAAAATCGCACGCCTGAATTGCTACTATTTCACTGCACGGGCTACGCGACATGCCGTTTGGTTTTGCGCCGGGCAGTGCTGCAATCCACACAGCGTCCGGGTTGTTGCCGTCGTTGGGCGCCTCCATCGCCAGAAGCCGGACAGGGGCTGACCGTGGAATGGGGATGCACGATTATTTATCGCCGTGGCTGCCTATATTGGATTCCTAACCCGCTGCCTAGTGCTTGGATAGGTAGCTGAAGGAAGACGGTGACGGCCAATTATCGGACAACGGTTGTGACCAATGCGACGATTGGCTAGTTAGCGGGTAGCGGTACGATTTATTTGCTAACCTACTTTCCTACCCCAAACGAAGCTTTTCAGCCGGCAACAATGCTTGACAACGGCATTTGCACCGGTACCGATCGGAGCGTAGTTTTATTTCTATACCTACGCACACGTTTATATAAATAATTTTTATTTATTCTCCCCTGTACGGCCATTACGACCGGTGCGTTGAGGCGATTAATTTGTACAAGTTTATTGCGCTCAGCATTGCGCTCCTGCTGTACCTGTTGTATCTGTTCTGGCCAAAGAAAAAAAAACACCACCCTCGAGGGAACCGTTGCCAAGCGAGTGCTTATTTTATTCCTTTTTCCCTCCTGATGGTAGACCGGAGATGAATTCCAATGCTTATGACTTCCCCAGATGAGACCGACGTTTCCGATGCACCCGATACCATATCTTGAGCCGTGTCTGCGTGACATCGGGGGCACGCTATCACATTTCTTATTTTTCAACCGTCAACAACTTTTAATTGGTATGTCGGTTGCCGCAGGAACCCAGCCAGCCAGCCAGCCGCGATGCCAGTTTTGTTTGTTCGTTTGTTTGTAGGACGCGCTTTGTTCGCTAAAACCACCATCTGGCCATCGTTCTTGGCGCGGAGGTTGCTAAGGAAACCGATACACGCCGTTGGGTGGGTGCCACGGCATAAGAAGCTTTTCCAGCGACTTGTCTAAAGCTGGCAGCGGGGAAAGGAAAGGAGAGAAGGAGGAAGAAAAAAAATACTAGTTACCCTAATTGCAGTTATCCTTTTAATAAGCTGCTCCCCGGTGTCTGTGCGAGCGTGTCATTGCGCTGGTGCATTAAACTGTTGCAACACGTTTCCATTCTTCTTGCTTCGCAGATCACGTTCGCCAGCAAGATACTGCTGCTCCATCTGGGCGTTGTGAACGCCGTACTATGTCTGTTCTATCTCGTCTTCTACACCGCGAGCTTGTTCCGGCTGCTGCCCGTGGGCCTGGACGCAATGGACGTCGCCTGCCTAATGTTTGGGCTCTGCTTCAACACGCTCCACTCGATCGCGCTGTGGACGCTGTGTGCACTCAACTTCGATCGGTACTTTGCTATCGCTACGCCGCTACACTACGGGACGTTCATCAACACCAAGAAGGTACGAATTTTGTTTATTGTTGTGTGGTAAGCATCGTACAAGTAGTAGCAACATTCCGAAACCTTCTAGCAATGTGTTCCGGTAAGAAAACACAATCAAACGTCACTGATTAGCTATCCCATGCAATGCAGATTGCATACTTTTAGGCGCTCTTAATTAAGGGAAGATATACAGTCTGCATGTTTGTACTCAACTAACGTTGCAATGCGTTTTTTATTGTCAAACAAACGTTCTGCAAAGAGATGAACAGAATTTATCACCAAATTTTACACACTTACTTAAAATCACTGTAAAGTTTACTATTATTATTAATAGAAACTTGAAACATGGGGTGATGTATTTGGCAACGGCGCTACTCCCAACACGACCGGACCGGGGGAAAAATCCCATTCGGACCCATCACACCCTAACCGACTGTCTAGCCGGCTACGTGATAAAAATTAGTCTAATATGGCCTGATCGGTTCTAAACACAACTAAAAAAAAAAAATTAAAAATCCTCTATTACAAGCACGACACGTACTTGTCTTAATTTAAAACATTAACTATTATTGTATGTCAAAACTGATCGTTTTCTTCAATGCTTCCGACTGTAAATCACCCTTAAAAGAAACAAGCGCAGTAGAATAAAATGCACTGCAAAAATTCTCATGTAAAGGCCTGATGAACTCCTGTACACTTCTGTATGGTTTACAATATTATTGGATGATAAAGTGATGCACGTTAAGTGAATGGTACAACATTTCGCACACTACGGCAATTAAATTGTTTTGCACTATCTTGCACTCTATCGCATGTAACTTGATCTAGCTGTCTCTCTTTCTCCCCCCCCCCCCCCCCTCTCTCTCTCTCTCTCTCTCTCTCTCACTCTCTTTCCTTATTTCCATTATTCTTTCGTCTATTCCTCCCTATCCCCATTCCACCTGGTACGCCTATTCTGCCATTTCTGACACCTGGCGACACACGCTCTGCCTATAACAGCAGGTCCTGATAACGCTCGGTGCCGGCTGGATCGTGTCCACGCTGTTCAGCTTACCGCAGGCGGTACGAATCTCGGCCTATAAGTTCGACAGCGATTACGAGCTGTGCCTGCCGAACCTCCAGACGACGGAATCGCTCATCTACAGCATCAGCTTCGTACTGTTTACCATCCTGCTGCCGATAGTGCTGATCCTGGGCTGCAACATGAAGGTAAGCCATGCCGGTAACCAGTTGTGTCCAGCCGCAATCGGTTACGTCATCTGCTGCTTGACTTTTTTTTTCCCCCACGTGGTGTTCGAGCGCCGGCAGCTAACGCACCTTGCCGCGTGTCGCGTAATTACACTGTCGGTGCACACCTCCCACACGAAAAGTTGTCAAATTGTGCACCGGCAGCAATGCCTGTGACGGCAGTCAGTAAGTCAATCAACAAGCCCTGAGTAGTTCCCACCGTTCCCACCATTCGACAACACGAAGCTGCCAAAGCTCACGTGATTTTACGACACTTCACCGGTGCGAAGATACCGGTCGAGATTAGCTTTCGACATAAAGTGGCGCCTTTTACCACGCCTCGTTCCCCCGTAGCAGGGTATACTCTATATTTAGCGCTTCCGAATAATATCGTATTTAATTATGTGCCTCCCATCCCCCATCTGGCTGATGCGGAATGTATCAAAGCTGTGCCGCACATAACTCTCACGCTGTTGTGTAGCGCCTTCCAAAAAGTTAATTCCCATGTGAAGCATTTTTTTTTGTTTTCTTGTTTTGGATACTCCATTCCAAACGGACTGTATCCTTCCTAATCACTGCAAAACAACAGCTAAAGTGCTAACAAAAAAAAGAAAGAAAGAATGGAAAGCAGCACATATACACCAAAGCTTGAGCTTGAGCTCATGAATATGGATGTGCGATAAACTTCAAAAGCTACCCAGTTAGTGCACGCCCGGCAGCTGTCGGTGGTTGGCGGGAAAGATCAGCGCACGATGTAATTGCGCCCGAATGGTAGGCAAGCGGTACAAACGCGTGGCAAAGTCAATCGTGCACAGGAGGTGTAACGTACGGTGGATTCCGATACGAGCCGTACGATCGTATGGCCGAAAAAGAGAGAGAGAGAGAGAGAGAGAGAGAGAAAGAGAGAGAGCGAAAAAATTAAATCCCAACCCCCGGGTACGGTAGGATGAGCCTCATCATCAGCATCATCATCAACATCATCGAACCGCTTACCATTTGCATTATGACCTGGTCGCGCGCGCCTGGATGCTCTGCATCGCAGGCCGGTGTGGTGTGGCACACGGTTTTCCAATTTTGCGCTCGCCATCCGACCCGCTCGCGTGTGACTCGCGTGCCGTTGGAATGGGGACTGTTTTGTTCGTGTTTTTTTGTCAACGACTGTTGCGAGCCGTGGCAACTGGTGGACGTGCTTTCCGCGGCAAGCAGGAAAGGAATCGATAAATCGATTGCGAACGATATATTTTAATCAACTTCCCAATCGGTGAGCAATCGTAGCATTGCAGGACCCCCTTCCCGGCCCGGTCTTGCCACCGTGGACGAAATGTGGAGTTTTCATCCCCGGGTGGGCAGAAAGCAAATGATGCAGGGTGGGTACCGCCTACCTGGGAAGAAGTCGTGAACCTTCCTCAAGGACGGTCTACGGTCCTGCACGTCGGTAACGCTAAAGGTGGTAACCTTCACCCGGGCGTCCTTGTCGTGCGTGTTCGTTTGCTTGAACTTTCACCCTCTTGTGGGGCCTTTGCTTCCTACTACTAATGCAGGTGGTCTTTAGATGATAAAACAACGCTAACAACTAAGAAAACAATCGCCGCACACGACATCGCAACGTTCGAAGATGACAAGACAATTGCACCAGGCGTAAGAGAATGAATTCCATATGATAGCACAATAGAATAGCACTTGCTATCATAACACTGACATCAGTCAAGTACGATCTTGCGAGTATAAACGCGCCCTGGGATGCTGTATAGCATTAGAGATTTTAGAGCAGGCTAACACAAAATTATAGCAACACTTACTGAACAGCGTTGATTGTACGTGAGTTTGTGTGAGAATAATAGTTAAATGGTTAACTATTATACATAAAGCAACGTCATTGCATTTGCATTTTCACCGCCGATGATTGTTTTGTGCCGAAGCTATATTTACAGCGCATATTATTAATTTCATAATTATTTGCATATTCTGAATAAAAAAAACAGCGAGTTTTCCACAAATACTATCAATGTTATCATAATGGTTCCCTAAGCGCGTTTATACTCGCAACTTGAGTGATACCAACAGTACTGATGGCGTGCATATGTATCATCTGCAAACCACTGCATGCTCGTGTGTTTCAACGTGCAGTGAAGAGAATTGTAGCAGAAGTGTTGATATCTTTCCGCCAGGTATTGATGATCGCCCGCTACCAGCGCAACCGGATCGCGTCCGCCATCCTGGAGGTGACACTGTCCGCCCAGCTGACCATCACGCACCAGCGGAATCCGTTCTTTGTGCCGAACGCCGGTACCGGTCCGGCCGGTTCCGGACCGGCGGCCGACTGCAAACCGTACACGCAGGCCTCCAACCAGAACAATCCGGCAGCGAACGTGATACAGCTGGTCGGGTCGGCCATCCTGTTCCACTGCCCGTACTACTTCGTCATCCTGTGGAACAGCATGCTGCCGTTCGTGGCGAACGGGTGGCGCACGCCGGCCCTGCTGCTGAACCTGGCCTCGTTTCTGCTGCTGCTCTCGCCGACGATCAATGCGATCCTGTACGGCGTACGGAGCAAAATCGTGCGCCGCTCGTTCCGCAACATCTGGCGCAAGCAGAAGCAGAAGATCGAAATCCACTACGAAATACAGGCCCGCACACCGTCGACGTGCGGCTCCCGTCGGCCATCGCTCAGCGGCACCCAGTTCCAGCAGCAGCAGCTCCAGCAGCAACAGCAACCGCTGCTGCTCGCGTTCGCCACCGACACGAGCCGGCCCGGTTCGGCCAGCGGTGGTGCCCCGGCACCGGACACGCGCTCCGAGCTCGGGCTGGAACCGGACGGGCCGATGCACGATGCGCTGCTGCAGTCGCCGCTCAGCCGCGTCAAGTTCGGCAGCTGTTCCGCACTGAGCGGGCCCCTGTTCGTATGCAATCCGCCAGCGCATGCCGCGCACCAGCAACACCAGGCGCACCATCAACCGCATCATCATCCACATCACGGTGCCGGACCACGGCCAAAGATTACCATCACGAAGATACTCACCGATGACGACACGCCGGACATGATACGGTCACCGCCACCGCCCCCATCATCGCCGCTCTCGCCGACCGCTTCCGCGTTCGAGCATCATGGCGGCATCGACATCGCGGCGGCCGCCGTTGATGGTGGGCGGCTGCCGGCGGCACTCGTCGCCACGATACCACCGATCTGCACCACAGACAATCTCAGCGTCGCTGGACAATCAGGTGCCAAGCTGCACCCCGCACCCCACTCGGCCGGCCCCATCTGCCTCGAGCCGAAGATATCGTTTAGGAAGTTTTCCTCGCTGCAGGAAATTTTAGGCAACGGAACTGACTAAAAGCGAATATATACATACACTTATATACTTAGACATTTACATACACGTATATATATATATATATATTTAAAATATATATATATAAAATATATATATAAATATATATTTAACTTACTATTAGATGTGAAGCAAAGATTTACACTGCTAAGCAAACTCGTGCTTGCTCTCCGTGCTCCACATCTACCATCCCCTTTCCTCCCCTCCTCACCCCCCCCCCCTCCTTCCCCCACTCCCCCTCGCGTATATCATCCGCTGAACCCTCAGCCTCCTTTGATGTGATCCCGTATGCCGGATGGGTGCCGGAGTACAGCACTAGCAGCAAATGGACGGGAAGCAAATGTTAGAGTTTGTGCAAAGAACGCGTTTCGTCCCGCAAACGAAAACAGCTGGGATAAAGTCCCACGCATATTAAAGACATTGTACGGGAGGGAAGTAAAAAAAAAGAAACGAAACAGTACGTAGTAGCACAATCGCAACTAAAGTAACAAACCAAAATAAGCACGAACATCGTAACACCGTCGTAGGGAGGCAGCAAGACGCGAAAGAAAAAACAAACAAACTAGAAAAATTATTTAAAAACGCAAACAGAAGCGACCAAACGGAATGTATCCAATCGCAACGTCGGCGTTATTATCGCGCAGCCCTTAATACACATCACTCTGCAAGTGATGCAATCGAAGGAATTTAAGCAAAAGAAAACACCCACCCAACTAAACACCCACACACACATTCAAGCGCGCGCTTGGTAACGAAACAATCTTAGGTATACACGTATGACATCTGCACGAACAAATCATGTTTTTTGAGACTGTAGTGCAACAAAAACAGAAAAGAAAAAACAAAAAAAAAGAAAAGACACCGTAGAGCGTAATGCGAGAGCACTTTGTTTTCCCAACACAAGCGGGAAGTAAAACCAAAAGGCAAAAACACAGCAAACGAGGAAAGAAGAAAAAACAACCCAAATAGACGAAAAAGTACAATAGACCGAACCGAACCAAAAAGGAAACGAGTAGAAGGAAACAACACAAGTAGAAAAAAAGGAAAGAGAAAAAAGAAACAAAGAGGGAAAACCCTAGCAAACACTTGTCACCCGGCCAAATTAGTGGCCGGATTAGCTCACGCGTCATTGTAACAAGCTAAACACTAGTGGTGAACCGGGGTTTGATCCCGTTCACCTATCGCAAATGTCGAACTTGCTCCATATGATGTAGCAAAACAAAAGAAAAAACAAAATTAACCCGGCCCCACCCCGGTACATTAAGCGGAAAGGAATAAACTAAAACGGAAATGTTTTTTGTGTTAGCTCAGCGTTGGCTCGGTGTTGCTCTGTTCTGTTCTGTTCTGTTTTTTTTTTGGTTTTTTTTTTTTTTTGAAAGAAAAAGGATAAAGAACAAATGTGCTTCCACCCGTTCGATGACACACGGACGGCAGACGGCGCGACATCCAGTGTGTTGCGGCAACATTTGCACCAAAAATGCCGATACAGTCGTACGACTGTCACATACACAAACACACACCGCAACACGTACGCAGCAACCTCGTGCTTGAAATTAGCGTTAATTATGCATGCCTCCAACCGGCCAAACCTTTCCAAATATGCGGGAGTCGAAAGGGCCTGCGAAAAAGGGCTTTCTTCCGGAAGCCCGTATAATTGTTTTAAGTCCAAGTTTTGCGTCTGCCACCCGCGCCGTTGGTGTTGGTGAAGTTGTTAAGGCGATTCGAAGGTGTACCGTAGTGTGCGCCACCACCCCCCTCCCCCCTCCCCCCTCCAAATAATAGATTGAAAACTTCCTAGCGGCAGTGTTGGCCCGGACCTGACACGGATAAACAGTGTGGGGAGAAAGCATAAAACAACAAAAAAAAGGTAATGCGGGACTGCACGGATATCAATTATTACTCAGCCGGTCCTGGAAGCGTGAGTTTGAGGTTCACACAGTATCAGTAACACACCAAAAAACCAGAACAAAACGAAACGAATCCCGGTTAGCCGAAGCAGATGAGCTGGATCAAGATGGCGGCCGGGTCGAACGCACGGGGGTGCGTATGGGTACTCCATCGATCGACGAGCGGACGAGCAATGAGCTGAACGGGCAGAGCTGAAAGCTGCAGGGAAGTTAACTATTAGAAACCATCGGTTGTAAATAAGTAATGGTTTCTTCCTCGGCCGCTTTTGCTTTCGCTTCACGTCCCACACACGACCACCTTTACGGCTTTAAAGCCTTCGTCGCGCTAGTTTCGTCGTCCTGGGGGTGCATTGCATCCGACCCACCTGCCACGTGTCCGTGAGCAGTACAACATTGCTGGTAAAATGTAGTCACCTTGAAGGTCGCCTGCATTGCCAACACTAAACTGGGAGTCGGCTGGAAGTGACAAAACATCGCCACAAAACACTTCATCCGCTGCACGATTGTATCGCTGGATGAGGCGAACGGTTATTAAACCTTATCCCTTCTTTTGTTGTCTTGCTGCAGCGCAGCTTCCAACCTCGCAATCTGCCGGGCCGAGAAATATTTACAACCGTTTTACGGTATTAGAAGCAATGCAACACAAAAAAAAACTACGAACAAGCGATGCGTGTGGTGTCGGCCGTGCGCCATAAAACAGATCATCAACAACACTTCACACGCATACACGCTCGCGCATTCGTTGCGCGGGGGAAAATAAAATGGAAGAATGTCAACAGGTTCGTACCGTAAAGCCGTTCAACCGAACGCGCGTATCCTCTAGTGCGCTCTGCCTTTTTTTTTTTTGCTAACGGCTGTTAAGCACCGCGAAACGTACGCTTATTGAGCGTTGAGCGCGGCAAAATACAGCACTGTGCAGGGTTTCTCGCGCAAATGGCAATGCCACCGTTCCGGATGCATTGGATTCCTTGCAGTCTCCGGTGCAGTTGTGGTAACATGCTCAGCACTGCTGAGCGGTAATGAACGTTCGCCGTGTACGAGAAAGTTGTAAAGCAATTTACTTCTTTTTTCGCACTAACGTTCGCCATTTTGCTGCAAGCACTCCGTTTGCCGTTTGCCTGTGCTCACCGGCCCAGGCGATGAAGAGCTTCGGAGAACAGGATAGAAATTTAATCGGAAGCGTTACGAGCTTGACTTTTTTCCTACCCAACCCCCCCCCCCTCCCCCCCTCCCTCCCACTTATTCTGCATGCCAGCCCGGCGGGCTTGTGTCAATCTCGCGGGAAAGGCCACACTGCTACAGGAAGTGTCTATTTTTAGCCAGCCGCACACTCATCACATTCATCGTCGCCGCCGGAAGTATTCGCCGATGCACTTCCATCCCATCCCTTGTGTCACCGTTTGCCGGACGAACGGAGGAATTATGCCTTCCCCACCCTCTCCTCTGCTCCCCTCAAACACCCCGTCCCTCTGCCCTCCCTCCCGCCGACCTACTCCACCGGAAGGATGGAAGAGCGAAAGAGAAGCCACACGAGTGCGGTATGGCAGACAGTGTGCGTGGTCTAATCAACTTGTGCACCGCTAACAACTCCTGGCGAAATGTAATCAACCCGTTCGACAACACACTAATGCAAAGAACCAACAATAACATTTATGCCCTTTTTTTGTTTTTTGTTCCATGCCTTTTGATGCCGTGTGGAAAGGATGTGCAACACAAGCGACAAATGGCAAGTGCTTATTTATGGAAACACATTTATAAAGCATGTGTGTTTACCGCAGAAGAAGAAGAAAAGAAAAAAAAACATCAAACAGCACGGCGCTCACCAGCGAGGGCTTTTCAATTATACACGCACCGGAAGCGTCAGTGTATCGTAAATAGACCGGTAAGCAAATAGCAAAACACGAACCCTGTCCGGTTACAATTTGCCGGCGGTACGCTAATTGCAAACGCGTACCGGAAATGAACGTAATCGAATAGTGGATTCAGTTTTGACCGATAAGTGAAAAAGCCAACTTTGGATTGATCATGAGCTTCGCTTTCTCACCTTGACCGCTGTTTGGCGATCACACTGGCGCGTGCAGCATGTACGTGATTAGTGGTTGTGAGAGACGTCACACTTGAATTGTACTGCTGTAGTATGCGTGCAGTAAGCATCCTTGAGATGAGCTGTAACAGAGTTGCTGTGTGTCCCGTAAGTTCGAGAAGCGTCCAGCAGTGTCGCGTCACTCTTATCGCTTTTATGTAGTGGTGGTAATCATCCAACGAGCTCTCGTTCTTTCGCATTAGTGCGTTTACACGTTGAGAAAACAAAACACGCATACAAAAAAAAAGCACACCCCAAAATCTCAATGGACGGCGCTTCTTATCGCGGTGTGGTGTTTCGTTTCATTTGGACGATTACCTACGGCGACCTCGACCGTAAACCCAACGTGCAACCGTCGGGTGTAGCTTCCCGCCACGATCGTTGTCCGGTTCTGTCTGCATCGGGGTCTGCTCGGTGCAGATAATAGTCGAAAATCTTTCGACTACGCAACAAAATCCTAACCTTCAAACCTTCATTCCCCAATCGTACCCGTGGCAGCGTAGGAATTAGGTCATGAAAAACCTGACGGCAAACACCGTGTTCGAGGTGTGTTACTCTCAAAAGACAACGCTACGCAGCAATATCAGGAATGGTCTGGACATTGGTCGCAGAACGGTTCGCATGTTGCGACAACGACGACAGCATTACACAACGGTCCCTCCAAACCCACGAGCGCCCGCACCGACCGAAAATAAAACCAAACCCAAACAGCGGCGCAACGGAGACGTACTAACCAGCAAAAACCTGAGATGGAGTCGAACCAGAAGCGAGAAAGCGAGAGAGAGAGAGAGAGAAAGAGAGAGAGAGAGAAAAAACAAGGGAGGTAAAAATATCGTCCCCTTCGAAAGAGGTCGGCCGAGCAGAGATAGAACCCGACCGGACTCCACTACCATCGCTAGGTCCGGCAACAGCACGTGGTTGCAGGAAGAAGCGGTAGACGAGTGATCGCTGATTAGCGATCGCAACGTTCGGCAACCTTGCCAAAATCGCAGCAGCAGAGCAGATCGTCATCGTTTAGAGCCCGATCCACAGCCACGCCAAACGGAGTAACCGCGCAGCAGTAGACGCAACAGTTCTTACCAGTGCCGGAAACATCTTCAAAAGGGCACCCGCACGCACACACGCACACACACACGCATGGTGGTGTGATCGGTTCGGTGGTTGATCTATCCCTAACTCTACTCTAGTTATTGTGGAGCGTGTGGTTGTCCAGACGTGTAGTATCCTGTTAGTGTCAGCGCTATATATCCTCCCATTCTGGGTGTCTTCAATCAGTTTCCTGACTCTAGGATCTCTGGAATAACGTTCCTATTCTAGGTCAACGTTAGTTGCATCCTTCCCAACCACCATCATGGTGACGCTCTACTGCTAGTGTGTCATCTTCCTGTCATCTTCCTGTTTTCCACGCAGCAAACGAGCAACTGGCTGTCGAAAAGGATGATCAACCGGTAATGTATTAGCTGTGTTTAGCAGTCGGTGTGTCAATCAGTTGCGAGAAACCACCAATCAAAGCGAAACCCCTACCTTCAACGTTCATCACGTGCCCAAATCAATGCTGTGCCAGCGGGGTAGGGAAAAAGCTCACCACATCCGGCAACATTAGTGTGTTTCAGCTTTACGCCACAGGGCATCATCAAACACCACCAGGATCAATAAGCTTAAGGCCCTGCCTTTCCCCTTTTCTATCCTGTTCTAAGTCTACAGAACACTCGTCCCCGCATCCGGTTTTACGCCTAGAGACCCTTTTTTATCGTATCCCGAAGGACTCTTTTTGTCTTTTTTATGGCCTGTTCCCAGTCCAGTGGTTCTACTGCCAAGCACATTTTCCAAAACCCATATTTTTCGTTTCGTAGTCGCGTACCCTCCCCAAATCACCAGCATTCTTTTTCCGGTGACATCCCTAGAAATCGACACGAAAAAGAGTGACTCGTTTTATTCACTCGCACTCACGCCTCGCGCGCTTCAAGTTGGTTGCTCTCACGTGTGGTGACGGTTTGTGTTTACATCGCATCTCCGATATGTTGCGTGTGTTTGTAACTTCGGTTCCCGACGTATCCAGGAAAATCGACCGCTTGGTGCATCGGGTCGGGTGGGAAGATGTATCAATATTGGCTTGCGTGCCGCTCACACAAAGAGCATGCGCACGACCGGGCGCGTGTCGTGCAGGTGATTGAGCACGATGAGGGATAACAGCTAGTTGCCGATAGTCTGCTGTAGCAGCAAAGCAATATGTGCTTCGCGTGTGTTAAGCGTGAACATCAGCCATATGTAGGGAGTGCGCTGTTTTGTGAGTAGCTGTGTAGTGCCTTCCCGTGTGATGCTGAAGATGTTCCGGTTCGATACACGGTAGCGCACGATGCCGACTCACCACTTGGACAATCGATGGTGCATATATGTTAATTGCTTCACACATGACAGTGACTGTGCGACCAGAGTTTTGTCTCATGTAGCAGGGATTAACCTTCGCTTTTATTGTCATTTGCCTTACAGCCGTACACTAGTAGTCTACTTCCATGTGCCGCTCGTAGCGGTTCTACTCTACTGGTTCCGGCCGTATCTGTACGAAGCTGGCATCGCTGTGCAACAAACGGCCCCACATCACGCCACATCCGACGCACTGGTGCCGCCAGATCCGGGCCATACCGATCTGTCGGTAAAGCTGTCCTACTCCACGCTTCACATGTACGAAACGGCCGCCATCTGCTCAGATTCGGACATTTGCAGTAACATTGGTCGGTAAGGTCGTCACCCGCTGCCCATGTTCTGCCGAAATGTTGACTCCTGATTTCCCCCCCTTTCCAGAGACCTACTGAAGCGGAACGGATCCGCAGTGGATGCGACCATCGGTACCATGTTCTGTGCCGGGCTCACCAACCTGCAATCGATGGGTTTGGGCGGTGGGTTCGTGATGAACATTTATCGGCGCGCGGAACAGCGAGCGTACACGCTGGATGCGCGCGAAATTGCAGCCGGCCAGGCAACGGAAGCGATGCATCTGCACGATCCAAGCACCACAAACGAGGGTCCACTGTCGGTTGCGGTGCCTGGTGAGCTGAAAGGCTACTGGGAGGCACATCAGCGATTTGGACAACTGCCCTGGAGCGAAGTGTTACGCCCCACGCAGGAACTCTGCCGACGCGGCATTCCAATCTCCAAGCACATGCAGGACTCGCTGTCCTTCAACACCAAAGCGCTGAACGACGAGCGGATCAGGTGCGGGTGAAATTGCATTCGCCAATTTCTCCAAACCTTCTTGTCGATAATAGCATTTCTTTTTTCGCCTAAAACAGGAACCTTTTTACAGATCCAGCAACCGGGCAGCGAAAACTGCAGGGTGATTTCATACGGCCAACGCAACTGTGCGACACACTCGATCGAATCGCGCTGGAGGGCGGCGACACACTATATCGGGGTACGCTAGCGTACGACTTTGCTGCTGATCTTCACGATATGGGCAGCATCATAACATTGGGTGATTTACAGAGCTATAGGTAGGTGTAGGATTTTTGCTTCTACTCTTGACGTACATACGAGCCTTCAACAAAACAAGCCCATCTCAACTAGCAGGGTATAATGGAACAGGATCTCGTTGACAGCTGTAAGGTTTCGAACGATGATTTCGATTTTTTCGCCTAATTTTGATTAAAAAAACAGAAGATGAAGAAACCAAATTCGCTTAAATAACCGATTTGGAAACGCTACAGAACGTTCTTTAAATGCGCCGATTGCAGTAGATAAGCAGCGCACAAATTTCTCAATTCTTTAAACAACTTGTAAGCAGCATGAAAGCTCCACATACATTTAAAAAACTTTCGAGCAGCCCGAAAGTTTCGGGAACCTTTAATCAAACATTAAGCAGCTGAAAAGTTCCGCGCGCCTATAACTATGTTTTAAGCAGCTGGAAAGTTCCGATAACTTTAACCATAGCCCCATTCGACGATTCGATTCGAAGATTCAAAGTTGGGTTCAACGGCCTGCAAGTAGCGTTATGGTTCGGATTTAATTATATTGACTGTTTGTGAGATGTACAGCGAAGCTTCATATTGTTCGTATTCCAGTGTCCGCTGGAATGAATCCATACCAGTGGAGCTGGATGGGGATACGATGTACGTGGTGCCACCACCGGCCAGCGGTGTGCTGCTAGCATTCATCATGAACATCCTCAAGGGCTATCACTTCCAGCCGGACGATGCGCGCAGCATCGAGAAGACCATCCGGGCAGTTCATCGTATCGTGGAGGCATTCAAGTTTGCGTACGGCAAACGAACGGAAATCGGTGACCCACGGTTCGTAGATGTGGCTGAGGTAGGTGACCACCGACGAGGCTGAAATTGAGAAGGGCAGATAAGATATTACGCGCTAAGATAATTCTTTAATTCCCGTAGCTTACGACTAATCTTACCTCAGTGGAGTACGCTGAAACCATAAGGACGCGCATAGAGGACGCACTAACACGAACGGAACCGACCGACTACGACGGGTTCTTCTTCACACCGAACAATGATGGTACAGCGCACATTTCAGTGCTAGGTAAGCACGGGCTTCACCTGCGCCAAGTATCACAACTAACCATTGCCATACGATTTTTTATTCTCGTTGCTTTACACACTCACGCAACGCCCTTCCAATAGCACCTTCCGGCGATGCAGTATCGGTGACCAGCTCGGTGAACTTTTAGTAAGCTTTTGCAGGACCGCACGTACGCGTGCCGTGGCGTCCACTAAACACGTCTTTATTTTGCAGCTTTGGAGCAGGCTTGATGGGACAGCGTACCGGCATCATCGTGAACAGTGGGATGGACGACTTTTCCTCACCCGGTTTGCGCAATTATTTTGGGCTGCCCGGTTCGAAAGCGAACTTTATACGACCCCACAAGCGAGCACTTTCGTCGATGTCACCGACGATCGTCACGGATGCGGAGCACAACGTCAAACTGGTGATTGGTGCTGCCGGTGGGACCAAAATTACTACCGCTGTCGCATTGGTACGTTGTAGAATTGTATCCATTTTTTTTATCTTCCTGTTCGCACATTTGCCTATGTTTTGATTCCTTCGCCAGACGATAATGCGCGTTCTATGGTTTGGGTATGACATCAAGGAAGCGATCGATGCGCCACGGTTTCACCATCAACTAATCCCGATGGCGGTGCAGTACGAGTACGGCAATCTGGACGTAAGCTTAATATTAGGAACCACAGTTTGGTTTCTGGACAAACTTAAAAGCCCATTTGCTTCAACTCGCCATTACACATTGCAGCTTATCGTTAAGGGATTGCGTGGTAAAGGACATCAAACGACGCGTTACCGAGAGCGTGGTTCTATCATATGTGCAATCGCGCAAAACGCATCCGGCGTGTATGCCAACGCTGACTACCGCAAGGGTGGAGATGTTGCAGGATTCTAACAAAATCATCTCTCTGTTTCTTCGGCCAAGCCTTGCCAGTCGATCACCGTTAAAAAAATGTTAAAAACTTTATGAAATCGAGAATCGCTTGGTAGCCATAGGAAAGACATCGCACTCTGTGCGAAATAGCCTTAACATTGCTGTAATACTAGACATAAACTCACGGGTTATAAGCATTCGTTACTTTGTAAAAAAAAAACCAAAGCATTTAAGGAACTGTATTCGTAAACGAATGAAAGACCCACTCAGCGTCTATCTCTTGGTGCTAGGTAGATAAAGTTTTTGTAATATGGTGTTAGGTATGATTAACAATTGCCAGATCCATTAAATATAGCGTTTATCAAACGAAACGGCCTTTTCACTTTTTTTTTAATAGTGATGGGGTCTCCATCAGGTAGTTACGATTCCGTTCTCGGAATCGATTTCGGAATCAGAATATCACGCACGATTTTTCTCACTTTTATTAGACGTGCATAACCCTGTACGCTTATCCGGAATGTAAAATAAAATTTATAAATTTAATGAACCCCTTGACAGTCACAACTTTTTTCAAAAAAAGAGTAAAAGTATTGACAACTGTTTAAATGCGTTTTTTTTTGAGAGATTATGCTTTTAATTCCCATAAATTATCATCAATTGTTTTACTTCCTTATGTTATGTTTATTTACAACCCGGATCAACGTTTAGAGTTTTGCTTGTCTAACCAACGTGAGTGAAATCGTGTTGATATTCTGATTTCGGAACCAATTTCTGAACCAATTCCGAAACCGATTGCGATTCCAGAATATTTCGGAACTAATGCGAATCGATTCGGGTCAAATCTTAATTTTTCCCATCACTATTTTTGGCTAAAGAGTAGAACCCAGCGGGCAAGCTTTTATGTCATTCTCTTCGTTTCATGCGTTTCCACCCCTCGGTGGCCTATACTTTGGCGTAGCCACACAGTCTCTCTCTATTTTTTCATTCGTCAAACATATTCCCGTCTCACTTTTCTCCCATTTAACCAAATTTCTCCCACTTAACCAAATTTCGGAAAGCACAATTCCAATGTAAATACACGACGA